>JAJPUD010010279.1:0-15816 GCA_023553655.1 Myrmecobius fasciatus | reverse complement strand
ATCCCCCTCAAAAGGCAGACCCTCCAAACCACCTGCCCACAATCAGGACAAATTGTTCCAAGAGGCTCGAAGAAGACTCCCAGGTGTGTGAAAGGCACAACGCTCCCACTCCTGTTCTGACTCCTGTTCCAGCTCCCTGCTCCAGCTCCCTGCCCCGGTCTCCCTGTGCTGCAGCCTGGGTTCAGTAGGCCACCTCCTGCCCCATTAAAACAGACCTGTTTTGAGGTTCTTCCAGAGTATCTTCTTCTAGAATCGTGTTGTTCTCCGGATATTGTGGATTTTTTTGCTTCAGAATCAGTCTAGAGGCTTCATATTTTGTTGGTTTGAGGGGAGGTTAGAGGAGGTTACAGAGAATCCTGTCTGATCTCCGCCACCATGGCTCCACCCCCGGACTCCAAGTCACTCTTGATCAGAGAAATGCAAATTAAGACAACTCTGAGATACCACTGTATACCTGTGAGATTGGCTAAAATGACAGGAAATGATAATGATAACTGTTGGAGGGAATGTGGGAAAACTGGGACACTGATTCATTGTTGGTGGAACTGTGAACGGATCCAACCATTCTGGAGAGCAATTTGGAACTATGCTCAATAAGTTTTCAAACAGTGCATACCCTTTGACCCAGCAGTGTTTCTACTGGGTTTATATCCCAAAGAGATCTTAAAGGAAGGAAAGGGACCCACATGTGCAAGAATGTTTGTGGCAGCCCTTTTTGTAGTGGCTAAATACTGGAATCTGAAAGGATGCCCATCAATTGGAGAATGGCTGAATAAATTGTGGTATGTGAATGCCATGGAATATTATTGTTTGGTAAGAAACAGCCAGCAGGATGATTTCAGAGAGGCCTGGAGGGACTTGCATGAACTGATGCTGAGTGATATCAGCAGAACCAGGAGAACATTATACACAGCAACAAGACTATATGATGATCAATTCTGATGGACATGGTTCTCTTGAGCAACGATGTGATTCAAACCAGTTCCTATTGTTCAGTGATAAAGATAGTCATATACATCCAGAGAGAGGTCTGAGAGAACTGAGCGTGAACCACAACAACAGCATTTTAATGCTTTCTGTGAATATTTCCCTGCGTTTTGTTTTCCTTCTTAGGTTGTTGTTGTTTTTTTTTCTTCTCTCTTTCTAGATCTGCTGTTTCTTGTGCAGTAAGATAACTGTATAGATATGTATACATATATTGGATTTGTCATATAATTTAACATATTTAGCATGTATTATATTACCTGTCTTCTTGGGGGGGGGGGGGGAGGAAGGAGGGGAAATGCTTGGAACAAAAAAAAAAGCTTTTGCAAAGGTCAATGTAGAAAAATCACTCATATGTTTTGTAAATAAAAAGCTTTTAATAAATTAAAATAAAATAAAAATAAACAAATAAAAAATAAAATAAAACCATTTGGTACTGGCTAAGAAATAGAGTAGTCGATCAGTGGCATGGGATAGGATCACAGGACAAACTAGGCAATAAATATATCAATTTAGTGTTTGATAGTGTTTGATAAACCCAAAGACCCCAGCTTCTGGGTACTCACTATTCAACAAAAACTGCAGGGAGAATTGGAAACTAATGTGGAAGAAATTAGGGCTTTACCCACACCTAACATTACATACCAAGATAAGATCTAAATGGGTTCATGATTTGGATATAAAGAGTGATATTATAAGTAAATTAGAGGTATAATTTACCTCTCAGACCTGTGGAGATGGAATAAATTTATGTCCAAAGAAGAACTGGAACTTTTAATTGAACACCAGATAGATAATTTTGACTATCTTAAGTTAAAAAGTTTTTGTACAAACAAAACTAATGCAGACAAGATTAGGAGGGAAACAATAAATTGGGAAATCATCTTTACATTTAAGCGTTCTGATAAAGGCCTCATTTTTAAAATACATAGAGAATTGACTCATATTTATAAGAATTTAAGCCACTCTCCAATTGATAAATGGTCAAAGGATATGAACAGACAATTTTCAGATGAAGAAATTGAAACTATTTCTAGTCACATGAAAAGGTGCTCCAAATCACTATTGATCAGAGAAATGCAAAGTAAGACAACTCTGAGGTACCACTACACACCTGTCAGATTGGCTAAGATGACAGATAAAAATAATGAGGAATGTTGGAGGGGATGTGGGAAAACTGGGACACTGATGCATTGTTGGTGGAACTGTGAACAGATCCAACCATTCTGGAGAGCAATTTGGAACTATGCTCAAAAATTATCAAAATGTGCATACCGTTTGACCCAGAAGTGTTTCTATTGGGCTTATATCCCAAAGAGATCTTAAAGAAGGGAAAGGGACCCACATGTGCAAGAATGTTTGTGGCAGCCCTTTTTGTAGTGGCAAGAAACTGGAAACTGAATGGATGCCCATCAATTGGAGAGTGGCTGAATAAATTATGGTATATGAATGTTATGGAATATTATTGTTCTGTAAGAAACGACCAGCAGGAGGATTTCAGAGAGGCCTGGAGAGACTTGCATGAACTGATGCTGAGTGGAATCAGCAGAACCAGGAGATCATTTTATACACGGCAACACCAAGACTATATGATGATCAATTTTGATGGACATGGTTCTCTTCAGCAATGAAATGTTTCAAACCAGTTCCAAGTGTTCAGTGATGAAGAAAGCCATATACACCCAGAGAGAGGGATATGAAATGTGGACCACAACATAACATTTTCACGCTCTCTATTGATGTTTGCTGACATTTTATTTTCCTTCTCAGGTTTTGTTTTTTTTTTTCCTTATAGATCTGATTTTTCTTGCACAGCAAGATAACTGTATAAATATGTATATATATATTCAATTTGTCAAATATTTTTACATAATTAACATGTATTAAACTACCTGCCATCTAGGGGAGTGGTGGGGACTAGGGGGGGAAAATTAGTAACAGAAAGTTTTGCAAGGGTCATTGTTGAAAAATTACCCATGTATATGTTTTGCAAATAAAAACCTTTAATAAAATTTTTTTTTAAATTAATTATTGGACCAAAGGGTTGTCAATACTCTTAAGTTTTACAAAATGATTATTTTTGTAATTTTTATTGCCAGATTGCTCATCTAAAAGATTCTTCAGTATTAACATTTTCACCACCAGTATATCAATATATGAATCTCCCTAAAACTCCACCAACATTAATTTTATTGCTTCATTTTTTGCCAATCCAATGGACTTAAGGTGGTACCTCAAAATTGTTTTAATTTGTATCTCTTTAATTATAATTTAATTATAAATAGCTCCTTTTGTAGTAACAATTTGTTCCTTACTTGAAAATTGTGTTCCTATCCTTTGACCGCTGTCTGTCTTTATCCATTCTGAACTAGGAGTTATCATTTTGACTTTTACTATCTGGCTGGTATGGGGTGGGAAATGGCAAATATTTTCCATGAGCCGCATCTGCCCTATTTCCGTAAAGCCTGCGTGTTAAATGAGTTTTTACATCTTTAAGAGCAATAAAAATTTATTTTAAAATACAAAAAGTACCCTTTTCTCACAAGCCATAAACAAAGCCAAAACAAGTTGAGAGTGTAGTTTGTAAATTCCTTTTTTTTTAATAAAGCTTTTTATTTGCAAAACATATGAGTGACCTTTCAACATTAACCTTTGCAAAAAAAACTTTTTTTTCCCAAGCTTTTCCTTTCCTTCCCCCGACCCCCCACCCCTAGATGACAGGTAATCTAATACATGCTAGATAGGATAAATTATATGACAAATACAATACATGTATACATATCTATACAGTTATCTTACTGCACAAGAAACATCAGATCTAGAAAGAGAAGAAGAAAAAAAAACAACCTAAGAAGGAAAACAGAATGCATGGAAATATTCACAGAAAGCGTTAAAATGCTGTGTTGTGGTTCACTCTCAGTTCCCACAGGCCTCTCTCTGGATGTATATGACTATCTTCATCGCAGCACAACTGGTTTGAATCACAAGTTTGTCAATTCCTAATGCCTCAGATACTCTTACAATTTTGTGATCCTGGGCCAGTTACTTAAACTGCCTCAGCCCCAAGTTCCTCATCTATAAAATGCGAATAATAGCACCTACTTCATAGAGTTGTTATGAAGATCAAATGAATAAAATATATAAAGTGTTTTACAAATCTTAGAGTGCCAGCCACTTCACCTGCATACTGTAGCCTTATATCTTTCCCCTTGTGGTTCTAAGGAATCCTGAGGAGATTTGGGGATGTCTCTTTTCTTTAGGCTCAAGCTGCCAATAGCTGGCCCAGTGGCTAGCATTCTATTTCATTTAATCACTTAACAAGGCTTCAGAAATATAAGGGTAATGTACATACAAACTCTCCCCCACCACACACCACTTCAGTCTCTAACCTACATAACATTAGATACAGCACTAGACAGAAAGAGGGCCAACCCATCAACTCTGATCCTGGCCAGAGTTCAAAGAGCTCTGACTAGTCCATTGGCTCTAAGCTGGCAAAGGTAAGTGTTGGTCAGACTGGCTTAATAGGCAAGAGGGAGTAAGAGCTGCTCAATGTTCCCTCTTATCCCCTATTCTTTGGGGGTTGCACCTCTGCACAGACACCCAAGCTCCAGTGTATGAAGGGGTTTTAGCTTAAGGTGGGCCCTTCTCAACTTCTCCCCTTAACTGTGCTCACCAGTCTGAGAATGGGAAGACAGGTCACATCCCACATACTCCCTGCAATAGATGAGAGAAGGAAGTTTCAATTATGAGGCAACAATACAAATCAGGGCTTGATTTGTTTCATTGTTTGTTCCTTGAGACTAACACAATCATCCCTACCCTTATTTCTTCCTCCCCCCATATTGCGTCCTAATGCTTCTGCTCCACAAGCTGCTAACCTCCCTGCTCTTACACCAGCTCTACACACACACACACACACACACACACACAGAGCCCAGTAAGTTTCCTTAAGGTGTTCTTATAGGTGCCATTGGGAAATTTCCAGCTTCCTACTCCCTGACCCTCCCAAATTACCTCATGATGGCATCAAGTGCCTACTTCCCTGGAGGATGTAGGCTCTATGCTTGGGGGCAGTGACCAAACCATTTTGCATTCAGTGAGACAGAGTGAGTCACATAGAGTGAACAGACATGGTTGAATTGTGAGCTGGATTGCAGATATCATTGTTCCCCCACAAACCCATCCACATTCCCCATTTCTCTGCTACTCTTAAGGGCAGCATCATCCTTCTATTCATCCAACCTTAATGTCTGCTTCCAAGATCTATAACTACATTGGAGATTCAGTAGCTAAATGTTGTGAGTTCTATTTTCACATCTCTAAGTGTCTGTCTTCTTCCCCTTTACTCATGCAACTGTCATCCTAGTTCAATCCCTCATCCTCTCTCACCAGGAACATTGATTTTTTTATAAACACTTTTGGTAAAGTGTATGTCTGACCATTGTCACTCCCTAACTCAATAAACTCCAGTGACACTCCATTACTTCTAAGAGCAAACATTATTCCAATTTGTCCTTTTAAAATGTCTATTTTTATAAGTTTTATAATATAAACATTTAGTACAATACTATATGTAAGGCATAAATAAGTAAATATGCACATATTGAGGTGCATGCTCAAACTGTTTTTATTTAATAGGGATCAATAAAATTTTATTCTATAAGTAAAAATTGCTCTAGGGGACTATAGAGTAGTTCTCAGAGTGTCCAGGGAACCCCAAGACCTCTTTAGGAGTCCAGGGGTGAAAACTATTTTCATAATAATATCACGGTGTTTTCATTTCTAATACAATAAAGAATAATAGATATCCAGAGGTGTTCTGTAACCTGGTTCCAGAGAATTGATTGTTAAACTTTCAGTGTGAGGCACACTACAAATAAGGACTTGTTTTGTTTTTATTGTTTCTTGAGAGTTGTTATTTGTACATTCCCCCACCTCCACTCCAAAGATGTTTATTAAACATTTACCAACATACATCTGGATAGAATTCACATAAACAAAAAGAGGGATGATTCTCAATGATTTTTAAGATTGTAAAGAGAACCTGGGAATAAAAAGTTTGAGAACTGTTGTTGTAGAGAAACAGTGGGACTTAGAAGATTCTTTCAAAGTCTATGCCATGGGTGAAGGAGAAAGGGCAAACCATTCAGAGTTCTAGGAGAATTAAGGAACTGTATGACAAAACTAAAAGGCACCCTAGTAACTAGATGGGATTTTTAACCTGGGGTTAATATTTTGTATAAAGATATAAGTGGTGAGCTCCTATGTAGAAAAAGGTCCATATGTAAGGAAAGCTCATTTGTGGTATATAAACTATCATTGGGTGACTTGAAAGACACAAAATAAATAATTTTAGGCTCTTCTCCCCAACTGTTCTCTGAGGGAGACTTTCCTTTCTCACAGGAGGGAAAGCAGGAGATTGGAACAGGAGGGCCTTCCTCTGAGGAAGAGAGTACCAGAGAAGCAGTTTATCTATCTGTCCTTTTAAATATTGTCCATATAGGATTTATGATGAGGTTCCATCTAACTTTTGATCACTTTGTCATTTGGGGGAAAGAGGGACCCTAAGTTATACCCAAGGCTTCACTCCTTTCCCACCTAATACCAATTCCACAATGAATACACCATACCAAATAGCAAAAAGCCCATTTATCCAACTGAAATTATGGTAGAAGCAATATCTTACTTACTCCATGTCCCATACAAGCTAGGTTAATACACACACACACACACACACACACACACACACACACACACACTTAAAAAGGTATTGAGACCATTGTACAGACAGGGTTTGTTTAGGGGACTAAGGTTCAAACTACTGATATCTCTTTATCATCACCTGAGTACAAAAACAGTCACGAGAAACTCTGACCATTGACTGATGGAAAACAGTGGACACCTCAAGCAAAGGTGCTCCAGTGAATCAACTAAAGGTGTCCTCAGTGCTTCTTCTTGTTGAATATATTCCTTCTGCTAAGGCTAAATGGATCTCTTTTTGTTAATTGTTGAAAGACTCACAAATATAAGTACATAAATAATGAGTGGCCTAGTCAGACCTAGGGCCAACTTTCTTCTATCAAAATAAAATGTTTGTTCAGCCTCTCTCTCAATAATGAGTATTATTGTTCATTGATTTCAGTTGTGTCCAACTCTTCATGACCCATTTGAGGTTTTCTTGATAAAGACACTGGAGTGGCTTGCCATTTCCTTCTCTAGCTCATTTTACAGATGAAGAAACTGAGGCAAACAGGGTCAAATAACTTGCCCAAGGTCAAATAGCCAAGTAAGTACCTGAGACCAGATGAGTCTTCCTGACTCCAGGCCTGGCATTCTATCTTGTGATATCTAGTTGCCAGGTAGAAGAAATTTAAGAGAGTCTTGTTAAGCATCTCAAGACAAATTGCCCTTCTGCTTTTCTTAAGAAGAGCTTTTTTTTCTTAAGAAGAACTTTTCTCTTTTTCTTTCTTTTTTTTTATTAAAGCTTTTTATTTTCAAAATATATGCTTGGATAATTTTTCAACATTGATCCTTTCATAGCCTTGTATTTCAGATTTTCCCCTCCTTCCCCATATCTCCTCCCCTACATGGCAAGTAATCTAATATATGTCATATATCTTAAAATATATGTTAAATCCAATATGTGTAAATATATTTATACAATTCTCTTGCTGCACAAGAAAAATCAGATCAAAAAGGAAAGAAAATGAATAAGAAAACAAAATGCAAGCAAACAACAACAAAAAGAGTGAGAATATTATGTTGTGATCCACATTCTGTTCCCACAGTCCTTTTTCTGGGTGTAGATGACTCTCTTCAGCACAAGATCATTGGAATTGGCATCAGTCATCTCATTGTTGGAAAGAGTCATGTCCATCAGAACTGATCATCGTATAGTCTTGTTGCTGTGTATAATGATCTCCTGGTTCTGCTCGTTTCGCTCAGCAGCAGTTCACGTAAGTCTCTCCAGGCCTCTCTGAAATTATCCTGCTGGTCGTTTCTTACAGAACAATAATATTCCATGATATTCATATACCATAATTTATTCAGTCACTCTCCAATTGATGGGCATCCATTCACTTTCCAGTTTCTAGCCACTACAAAAAGGGCTGCCACAAACATTCTTGCACATGTGGGGCCCTTTCCAAGAAGAGCTTTTCTAAAGAAAACCAAGACAATGCTGATAGATGCACATATACAAAAGGGCATGGGCACACAATGGTGTCTCAGTTTCTTCCTCACTGGCACATCATAGGGAAATAAGATTAGAAATAAGGGAGATAGGATAGAAGTGCATATGGCTATATATTAACTAAAGGTAATATAAAGGAAGAGGAGATGGGAGTAAAGTACAAGCCACCTTTCCCAACAGACTGGATAACATGTACAGAAAGATAAGCAAAACTAGAAGCAATGGAGTAATTCAGGTAGATTCAGCACAAATTTCAATACCCCTTCCCCCTGCATAAAAGGCACAGAGAATTAAATGCCCCACTCTTTGCTCGAGCTGACCAGCATGGATAACATAAGGTCAAGGAAGTTTACCAAACTACATGCTGTGTTCTCCCTGAATATCCATTCCTTGACATAGCTAAATAACCTACTTTTGTTAATTGTTAAGTAATCTATAAATACTCCATTTCACTGCAATCTCAAACCTGAACTACAAGACCAGCCTGATTCAGGTTGGGCCTATTAGGCCTGTGGTAGCCCAGATTGGGAAATATTTTGCCCAAATATGCCAGGTGGCAAAATCAGAATTTGTTTGTATTAAATTCTTTCTCCATTGTACTTAGATGGGGATATATGGAAGTTAGTTTGGTGAAGAATTTCAATGAAACAACAATCCCAAGTTGAACCAAAGGCAATAGAGTTCAATCAAAGGAGGATACTTGGGTTCAAGTATACCTCTGAAATTTACTATTTGTGCAAACATGGATATAGTCATTCAATCTCTGACCCCCAGTTTGCTAATCCATAAAATGGTATCTAGGTGACACAGTGGATTGAGTGCCAGCCCTGAAGTTGGGAGGATCTGAGTTTCAATCTGGACTTACTAGTGTACATGTCATTTAACCATATTTTTCTCACTCTTCTGTAAAATGAATTGGAGAAGAAAATAGCAAACTACTCCAGCATCTTTGCCAAGAAAACCCTAAATATGATCACAAAGACAAGACTAATCAAAAACAAAAACAAACAAAAACAAAACAACACATCCCCAAAGTTCATTTAACAGGGTTGTTGTAAAGAAAAAAATTCTACATAAACTTTGAAACTCTATCCTAGATATAAATTCTATAATCCTAATACCTTTAATTCAGTGAAGATGATGTGTATGAGATGATGGTCTAGAAGGTCTCTGTGGACCTAGGAAGTTTGTGTGGATACACAACTGGAAATATGTTCTGTAGTCAGAAGGATCGTTGACCCTGGCAGTCTTTATGTAAGCAATAAATGGGTAGCAGCACATGTCAAACAAGGAATCACTGGAAGAGTAATTTCTTTCTTTCTTTTTTTTTTTGTTAAAGCTTTTTATTTGCAAAACATATGCATAAGTAATTTTTCAACATTGACCCTTGCAAAGCTTTCTGTTACAAATTTTTCCCTCCTACCTCCCACCCCCTCCCCTAGATGGCCGGAAGTCTAATACATGTTAATTATGTTTTTTTTTTTATTAAAGCTTTTTATTTGCAAAACATGTGTATGGGTAATTCTTCAACAATGACTCTTACAAAGCTTTCTGTTACAGATTTTTCCTCCCTAGTCTCTCCCTTCCCCTAGATGGCAGGAAATCCACTACATGTTAATTATGTTAAAATACTTGACAAATCGAATATATGTATACATATTTCCATGCCTATCATTGTTGTGCAAGAAAAATCTTATCTACAAGAAAAAAAAATCTGAGAAGGGAAACATAATGCAAGCAAACATCAATAGAGAGTATGAAAATGCTATGTTGTGGTCCACATTTCATATCCCTCTCTCTGGGTGTATATGGCTTTCTTCACTGAACAATTGGAACTGGTTTGAGACATTTCATTGTTGAAGAGGGCCATGCCCATCAGAATTGATCATCATATAGTCTTGTTGTTGCCGTGTATAATGATCTTGGTATATGTGGAAACTGTTTTTCTGTCTTTGACCTCTGTGAGGTATATGCCAAAACAATATCTCTGAGTCAAAAGTTAAGCTATTTTAGTCTTTGAAATATAATTTCAAATGGTTTTCAAGAATGATTCCATCAAAGCAGAAACACTGAGGAGTATGGCTGAATCTAGAATGGCTTTTTTTCTGGTAATATGGGTCAAATGTCAATGTTGGTGAAGATGGTGGAGAGAAGCCAGGAAGTTGTTTCAGCTTTCCCGTTTCCCTTGGAAATAACATTAAATCAAGTCTCTAAATGGATCCTGGAGTGACAGACCCTACAAAAAGCCAGAATGAAACAGTTTTCCAGCTTAAGATAACTTAAAAAGATTTCAGGAAAGGTCTGTTTCATTAGGTAAAAGGGGAGAGTAGCCCAGCACAACTGGTGGGCAAGCTAGAGGGAGGCTCTTAAGCCATAGCACAGATCAGTAACTGCAACCCCTCTTAGCTCAGCAGGCCAGCTGTGAGGTCTCTAGCCCCAATACAGAAGGCAAATTGCCAGCCTTGGAAACAAGACAAAAACAAGTACAACTAGACCAGGCCACCCCTGTATAGTAAGCAAGCCGCCAGCACCTGAGGCCCCAGCACACAAAGTCAGTGACCAGCTCCCTGGCTCCCAGCACAAGAAGCCTGGGACAATGCCTCCATGCCGCAAGAGTAGAGCTCAACTTTAAAAGCCATGAAATGGGCCCTCCCCAAATTATCAAGAAACAAAAAAGAACCTTGACCATAGAAAGCTACTATAGTGATAAGGAAGATCAAATCACAAATTCAGAAGAAGACAACATTATCAAAATACCTACATGCAAAATCTCAAAGAAAAATATGGGTTGGTTTCAAATAGAAAAAGCAATCTTGGAAGAGCTCAAAAGATTTTAAAAATCAAATAATAGAAAAAGAAGAAAAATTAGCAAGGGAAATGAGAGGTATGCAAAAAAGAGTAATAACTTGGAAAAGGAAGGACCAAAATTGACTGAAGAAAACAATTCCTTGAAAAATACAATTAGTCAAATGGGGGGGTGAGGGAAGGGGAGAAATCCAGTGAAGAAACAGCTCCTTTAAAAATAGAATTGGCCAAATGGAAAAGGAAGGTACAAGACCTAATGGAAGAAAATAATTCCTTAAAAATTAGAATTGGGCAAATGGAAGCTAATGACTCTATGAAACATCAAGAATCAGTCAAACAAAATCAAAAGAAGACAAAAAAATAGAAGGAAATGTAAAATACCTCACTGGGAAAAAAAAAATTAACCTGGAATATAGATCCAGAAGAGATAATTTAAGAATTATTGGACTACCTAAAAACCATGATCAAAAAATGAGCCTGCACAGCATCTTTTTTTTCTTTATTTTTAAATTAAAGCTTTTTATTTTCAAAACATATGCATAGATCATTTTCAACATTCACCATTGCAAAACCATGTGTTCCAAATTTTTTTCCTCCTTCCTTTCCCCTTAGAGCAAGCAATACAATTCTTCTACATATATTTCCACAATTATTATGCTGAACAAGAAAAATCAGATAAAAAGGGAAAAAATGAGAAAGAAAACAAAATGTAAGCAAACAATAAAAAAGTGAAAATACTATGTGATCCACACTCAGTCCCCATAGTTCTCTCTCTGAGTGCAGATGACCCTCTTCATCACAAGACCATTGGAATTGTCCTGAATTACCTCACTGTTGAAAAGAGCTATGCTGGACAATGTCTTTCAAGAAAACTGCCCTGATATTCTAAAACCAAAGGGTAAAATAGTCTTTGAAAGAATACACCTATCACCTTCTGAAAGAGATTCCAAAATAGAAACTCCTATGAATATTGAAGCCAAATTCCAGAATTATCAGATCAAGTAGAAAATATTGCAAGTAGCCAAAAAGAAACAATTCAGATATCATGGAGCCACAATCAGGATTACACAGGACTTAGCAGCTTCTACATTAAAAAACTGAAGGACCTGAAATATGATATTTTGGAAGGCAAAAGAGGCAAAAGGATTACAACCAATAATCAGCTGTTAGGGCCTGGCTGAAGCCTTGTTGAGGCTTAGTCTGAGAAAATGAGAAAATGCCAAGCTGGGTTAGTGCAGGGTCAGTTTATCAGGTTGATAGGCAACAGTATTGAATAGAATGGGTACAAGCAGGACTGGTGTTGGTACTTACAGACTCTATTGTGCATGTAGTCAGGGCCTGTTTTCTAACAAATTGAGACAATGATCGTTGACCATTGCTGAGAACCTCAGGATGTTTGCAATGATGCATAAAAATACCTTGTCTGGTGATGAACATGCAGGTGTGAGCCCAAAGATCTGAAGAGACCCTCCCCAACTTTAACTTGGCTATATTTCTTTATACCTATATGGGGCACTGAGAGCTAGAGGAGGAGATCCTGAACATGTAACTGATTGGCAATAAAGCTGTCTTCTCTCTTCCGCTCCTCTGGCTCCTGATTCTTCTCAAGAACACGGCTGGCCATGTTCAGTAGTACTCTGAAGACTGATAATGGTAAGACATCTGGCTGGCCCCAGTAGTAGGATCCAGACAATCAACTACTCAGCAAAACTGAGTATAATCTTTCAGAGGAAAAGCTGGACATTCAATGAAAAGACCAGAGCTGAACAGAAAATTCAGTCTTCAAATGCAAGACTCAAGAGAAGTACAAAAAGGTAAATAGGAAAGAAAAATGTTATTAAATAAAATTAAACTGTTTGCATGGGAAGATGATACTTGTAACTGTTGAGAACTTTATCTTTATTAAGGAATTTGAAGTGGAATACATAGACAATGAAGATATAAGTTGGCTTTGATGTGATGATATAAAAAAATTAAAGATGTACTGGGAGAAGAGTAAAAGGAAGGCAAAATAGATTAAATTACATCATAGGAAGAGCCAAAAAAAGAGCTATTGCAATAGAGGAAAAGAAGGGAGGATGAACATTGTTTGAGCTTACTGTTTTGGGATTTGGATGAAGGGGGAATAACATACATATTCAGTTGGATATAGAAATTTATCTTACCATATAGATAAATAGGAGGGAAAAAGGGAAAGAAAAGGCAGGGAAGGATAGAAGGGAGATCAGGTTAAGGAAGGCAGTGGTCAGAAACAAAACATCGGTGAGAAGAGACAGGGTAAAAAAAGAGAGAAAAGTATAAGTAGAATGAAATAGGACTGAAAAAAGGACACAGATAGTAATCACAACTGTGAAAGTCAATGGAATGAACTCTCCCATGAAATGGAAACAGAAAGCAGAAGTGGATTAAAAACCATAATCCTACAATGTATTGTTTATAAGAAACACATTTGAAACACACAGAGTAAAGGTAAAAATCTGGAGCAGAATTTCAGATAAAACAAAAACAAAACTAGATTTAATTAAAAGAGATAAGGAAGGAAACTATATGCACCAACTGGCATATCATCCAAATTCTTAGAGAAGTTAAGTGAGTTATAGGAAGAAATAGATAGCAAAACTATATTAGTGAAGGACCTCAACCTCCCCCCTCAGAGCTAAATAAATCTAACTACAAAATAAACAAAAAAGAAGTTAAGGAGTTGAATAGAATTTTAGAAAACTGAATGGGGATAGAAAGGAATATACCTTTTACTCAGCAGTATATGGCACCTACACAAAAACTGACCATATATTAGGGCATAAAAACTTCAAAATCAAATGCAAAGAGGTAAAAACATTAAATGCATCCTTTTCAGATCATTATGCAAAAAAAAAATGCAATAAAGAGCCATGGATAGACTAAAAAAGAATTGGAAATTAAACAATTTTATCCTAAAGAATGAGTGGGTCAGACAACAAATCATAAAAATAATCAATAATTTCATCCAAGAGAAGAATAATGAGGCAACATACCAAAATGTATGAGATACAGCCAAAGCAGATCTTAGGGGATTTTATATCTCTAAATGCTTACACAAATAAAACAGAGGTAGAGGAATTCAATGAATTGCTAGAAAAAGAACAAATTAAAAATCCCCAACTAAATAAATACTAAATTAGAAATTCTGAAAATTAAAGAAGAGATTTATTACATTAAAAGTAAGAAAACTACTGAACTAATAAATACAACTATACAATAAATACAATTAGAGTTGTTTTATGAAAAGAAAACAATAAAATAGATGAACCTTTGGTTAATTTGATTTTTTAAAAAGAATACCAAATTACCAGTATTAAAAGTGAAAAGAGTGAATTCTACACCCATGAAGAAGAAATTAAAACAATAATTAAGAGATATTTTGCTCAATTTATTTGCCAATAAATCCAACAAGCTAAGTGAAATGGATAAATAATTACAAAAATGTAAATTGCCCACATAACAGAAGAAATAAAATTCTTAACTAGTCCCATTTTAGAAAAAGAAATTCCTAAGAAAAAAATCTCCAGAGGTAGATGGATTTACAAGTGAATTCTACCAAACACTTAAAAACAATTAATTTCAATACTGTAATCACTATTTGAAAATATAGACAAAGAAGGAGTCCTACCACATTTTTTTATGACACAAATATGGTGTGCATACCCAAACCAGGAAGAGCCAAAACAGAAAGAAAATCATAGACCAATCTCCCTAATAAATATTGATGCAAACATTTTAAACAAAATATTGGCAAAAAGATTATAGCAATTTAATATACTATGACCAGGTGGAATATATACCAAAAATGCAGAATTGATTCAGTGTTAGGAAAATTATCAGCACAGTTGACCAAAGTAATAACAAAACAGAAATTACATGATTGTTTTAATAGATGCAGAAAAAGGTTTTGGCAAAATACAACATCCATCCTATTAAAAAAACACTAGAGAGCATAGGAATAAATAAAGTTTTCCTTAAAATGAAAACAGCATCTCTCTAAAACCATCAGCAAGCATTATACATAATGGGGATAAGCTAGAACCGTTCCTAATAAGATCAGGTGAAGCAAAGATGCTCATTATCACTACTATTATTCAATATCATAGTAGAAATGTTAGCTTTAGCAAAAAGAGAAGAAAAAGAAGTTGAAGAAATTAGAATAGGCAATGAGGAAACAAAACTATCACTCTTTGCAGATGATATGATGCTGTACTCAAAGAATCCCAAAGAATCAGCTAAAAAACTACTTGAAATAATTAACAAATTTAGCAAAGTTGTAAGATAAATAAAATAAACTTAAATAAAACATTAGCATTTCTAAATATTACCAGCAAAGTCCAGTACCAAGAGATGGAAAGAGAAATTCAATTTAAAATAACAAGAGACAATTCAAAATATTTGGGAGTCTACCTGCTAAGACAAACCTAGGACCATATGAACACAATTACAAAACACTTCACACAAAAAAAGTCAGATCTAAAGAATTGGAAAAGGGCAGCTAGGTGGCACAGTGGATGGAGAACCAGCCTTGAAGTCAGGAGGACCTGAGTTCAAATTTGACCTCAGACACTTAACACTTCCTAGCTGTGTGACCCTAGGCAAATCACTTAATCCCAATTGCCTCAGCAAAAAAAAAACAAAATCAAACAAACAAACAAACAAAACCCAAAAGTGGAAAAATATCGATTGCTCATGGGTAGGCCAAACTAATATAATAAAAATGACAATTCTAACTAATTAATTTATTTATTTAGTGCCCTACAAATCAAACAACCAAAAATTATTTTATAAAACTACAAAAAAAAAAAAAA
>JAJPUD010010278.1:44953-64182 GCA_023553655.1 Myrmecobius fasciatus | reverse complement strand
ATTTTTGTAGATATTCCTCCATTTCATTCAGATTTTCAAACTTACTGGCATAAAGTTGGGCAAAGTAACTCCTAATTATTGCTCTAATTTCCTCTTATTTGGAGGAAAGTTCTCCCTTATCATTCTTGAGACTAACAATTTGATTGTCCTCTTTCCTTTTTCTTATCAAATTAACTAAAGGCTTATCTATTTTGTTAGTTTTTTCATACAACCAACTCTTAGTTTTATTTATTAACTCAATAGTTTTCTTATTTTCGATTTTATTAATTTCTCCTTTTACTTTTAGAATTTCCTATTTGGTATTTAATTGAGGGTTTTTAATTTGTTCTTTTTCTAGTTTTTTTAATAATAAGCCCAATTCATTGATCTTTTCTTTCTCTATTTTATGCAAGTAAGCATCTAGAGATATAAAATTGCCCCTTAAAACTGCTTTGGCCGTATCCCACAAATTTTGGTATGTTGTCTCCTTATTGTCATTCTTCTGGATGAAATTATTGATTGTGTCTATGATTTGCTCTTTCACCCATTCATTCTTCAGGATTAGATTATTTAATTTCCAATTACCTTTTGGTTTATTTTCTCCTGGCCTTATATTGCATGTGATTTTTATTGCATCATGATCTGAAAAGGATGCATTTACTATTTCTGCCTTTCTGCATTTGATTTTAAGGTTTTTATGCCCTAATACATGGTCAATTTTTGTATAGGTTCCATGGACTGCTGAGAAAAAAGTAAACACTCTACTGTCTCCATTCAACTTTCTCCATAGATCTATCATACCTAACTTTTCTAACAATTGGTTTATCTCCCTAGTTTCTTTCTTGTTTATTTTGTAGTTTGATTTATCTAATTCTGAGAGAGCAAGGTTGAGATCCCCCACTTGTATCGTTTGGCTGTCTATTTCTTCTTGCATCTCTCTTAATTTCTCCCCTAGGAATTTGTGTGCTATTGCACTTGGTGCATATATATTTAGTATAGATATTGCTACATTGAATATGGTACCCTTTAATAAAATATAGTTTCCTTCCTTATCTCTTTTGATTAGATCTATCTTGCCTTTTACTTGATCTGAGATAAGGATTGCTACCCCTGCTTTTTTTTGTTCCCCTGAAGCATGATAGGTCCTGCTCCAGCCTTTTACCTTCATCCTATATGTGTCACTATATTTTAGATGTGTTTCTTGTAGACAACATATTGTGGGATTCTGGTTTTTTAATCCAGTCTGATATCCACTTCCGCTTTATGGGAGAGTTCATCCCATTCACATTCACAGATAGAATGACTAATTCTTTATTTCCTGCCATCTTATTTACCCAAGTTATGTTTTCCCCTTTCCTTTCCCCTTTCTCCCTTCCCCCCACCTCAGTACTTTGCTTTTGATGACCCCTCCCCCAAACAATACTCCCCTTTCCTTTCCCCTTTCTCCCTTCCCCCCTCCTCAGTACTTTGCTTTTGATGACCCTCTCCCCCAAACAATACTCTACCCTTTAGATCCCCTCACTCTGTTTTTACTCCTTTCCCCTGATTCTTCTATTTTCCCTTCTATTAGTTTGTCCCTTACTTTTCCTCCTTTCCCTCCCACTTCCCTCTAGCAACAGACAAGTTTCTATGTGAAATCAAATGTCTGATATACACTCTTAGAGCCCAACCTGATGAGAGTAAGATTTACACAGTGCTCGTCACCCTCCCCTCTTTCTCTCAATTATTTTAGGTTTTCTTTGCCTCTTCAAGTGATTTTACCTTCTTTTTACCGCCTTTTTTTTTTTAGATATTATTTTACCACTTTTTCCCTCTTTTACCCAGTATGACAACCTTTTCCCCTCTAGTTCTCTTTTTCATATTATCAAAGTAATATTTAGTTAATTATACCCCCAAACTTTGAGTATCCCCCTAGTAAAAATAAAGTTCTCAAGAGTCCTTTCCTTTTTACCTTTTTATGCATCTCTTGAGTTCTGTGTTTGGGTGTCGAATTTTTTGTTCAGATCCGGTCTTTTCATTAGAAATAGGTGAAATTCACCTATATCATTGAATGACCATCTTCTTCCCTGGAGGATAATGCTCATTCTAGCTGGATAGGTTATTCTTGGCTGTAATCCAAGTTCCTTTGCCCTTCAGAATATCTGGTTCCAAGCCCTTCGATCCTTCAGTGTGGAAGCTGACAGATCCTGACAGATTCTAATTATTGATCCTCAGTATTTGAATTGTTTATTTCTAGCTGCTAGCAGAATCTGTTCCTTGGTGCTATAGTCCTGAAATTTAGCCACGATATTCCTTGGGGTTTTAATTTTGGGGTCTCTTTCAGGAGGTGATCAGTGAATTCTTTCAATGGTCATTTTGCCCTTTGATTCTACAATCTCAGGGCAGTTTTCTTTCAGGATTTCCTGGAAGATACTGTTTAGATTCTTTTTTTGATCATGGCTTTCAGGAAGTCCAATAATCCTTAAATTGTCTCTCCTAGATCTATTTTCTAAGTCAGTTGTTTTTCCTAGGAGATATTTCATATTTTCTTCTAATTTTTCATTTTTTTGTTTTTGTTTGACTGATTCTTCAAGTCTTAGTGAGTCATTCACTTGCATTTGTTCAATTCTTATTTTTAAAGTGTTGTTTTCTTCAGTTACCTTTTTAAGTTCCTTTTGTAACTGGCCAATTTGTTCACTGCACTCTTTTTCCACTTCACTAATTTTATTTTTTTAATAAATTGGTGTCTTTTTCATATCTCTTTTGCAGAGTATCATATCCTTCTTGCAAGATACTGTAGTCTTTTTGCACTGATTTCAGTTTATTTTCCCATTTATACTCCAGCTCTCTTTTGAGGTTCTTTATGCAGTCTTCCAGAAAGGCCTTTTGAAACGGGGACCAGTGATGGTCCTTGCTGTTTTTTTCTGGATTTTTGTCTAAAGAAACCTCTGTATCTGAGGTCGTTTCTTTGCCTTGATAAAAGCTGTCTATGGTGAAAGCTCTCTTTTGCTTCTTCATCATTTTTTTTTTTTTTTTAGACAGAGTGGATATCTCTTTAAGGTAGGGGAAAAAAAAAAAAACCTCGGTTGAAGACGCTTTGCCCTGGGGCACTTCGGCGAGTTGACTTAAGGTGCTGGGCCGGTGGGGGCTAGGACTAAGTCCGAATTACTCCTTAAACAAGGCAAGTCTGCCAGAACACCTGCCCCCAATCAGGGCAGAGTGTCCCGAGTGCCTCAGATAAACTCCAGGTGTTTGGAATTTGGAGTTTGGAGTTTGGAATTTCTTCCACGATGAGCTGAGCTGAGTCCCACCCTCACTTCCGGCCTGCACAGGGGTCGTCTATTTATCTCTCTGTCCGAGTCCGACTAACCTGATATGAAGTTCTCCAGAGAGCCGTGCCCAAATATTTCTGAGTTCGTTGACTTGAAGATCAGTTCAGAGGCTTATTTTATTGTTGATTTGAGAGAAGATCGGAGGAGAGGCAGAAAGTCACCTTTTCACTCCGCCATCTTGGCTCCACCCTCTACGTATCCTTTTCTAGATACTTCTAAAAGTTTTCCTAAGTAATTTGAATAATGTCAGATAGTTACATGAGAGTTAGTACGGCAATTCGGGAAAGACAATACACATCACCCAAGTTTCTAAATTCATGGAAAGTACAGTGTTGGGTAGAAATACTTTGCCAATGTGTTGAGTGAGAGGAGATATTTTATTCTAAGTTTATTTAGCAAGACATGATATTGGATGTACAGAGTCAGCAGAAAGTGTGAGAGGCAAGGGAACTTCTTCCCCTTATGAGAACTCATTTGTGAAGTCAGAAATCATAGGAAATTGAATATCAGGAAATGAACAGATATAGACTCAACCAGTTCTGAAGCAGCATTTAGCTCAGTAGCATTTTCTAACCTGATAAATCCAAGTCAAAGACTTATTTTTAACTAGGAATGTTAACAATTGATACCATCTTTGGGAACTGAGAATTGCAAGTATAGTGACACATAGAACTGTAGAGTACAATAAAAGATGTCAGTTGATGCTCTCTGCTTGTACCTAAACTGAGATGCAGATTGAAGGACAAAATACTAAGTAGTACAGCATAGAGGATGGTTAAAAGGAGCATTGGATGATTAAAATATACTAGAAATTAAAAAATATGGAAAGACTTAAATTTAGTTCGAACTCAGCAAATGATGACTGTGGAATGAAAAGCAATTGTGAGTATATGATTCCAGATATCCCCTATTAATGACTGAATCTGTACAGGTTCCTGGTAAAAGCTGTTCATTAGAAGGACCTTTTCTTTTTCACAGTTTCTAATATGAGATCTAATTGTGGTTCTTGACCTATAAATATCTTTAACTCCTGTGAATAGAGTATTTGCAAGGAGAGTTGTTGACAATTTACCAAATAATATCATACAGGATATTCCAAGATTTGGATAGGTACAATGAATAAAGGGAATGCAAAGTCTTGCTAAGTGATCCCATGCTCTTTGACAGGAGACTAATTTATGCATCAGATCCTTTCACTGGTAGAACAGTTTATTTCCAACCCCCTGAGAAAACATGATTTTTAAAAAATTTGTTATTATTACCTAGTATTCTGTGATTTTTGAGTCATCCTCGCCACCAACCTGTTCAAATTACTTACTAGTTTCCTTATAATTCTCCAGGTGCTCTGTGACTGACAACAGCTTCAAAAGCCCGTTGTTCTCTATTTTGCAGAAAAAGAAAAATCTATTATTGACTGTGAACAGCCTTTATGAAATTTTCCACAGCTTGTCATTATCAGCATCCTCCATTTTCTGTGTTATAGAAATGTGCTTAAAATGTCACTGACTTCTCACCTTCTGTTAGTCTGTAGCAGAATGAAGTTAGGTCTTTTGAGTATTCAGCTTGACCAGCCCACAGTGAAGGGCAGCATAAATCACAGTGAGAAATGGCATATGTCCTACCATCTCAAATAAATTCCTCTCTATTGTTTATTATTCATTGTCAATTACTATTTATTTAATACCTTACTATTAGACGTAAGTGGTGGAGCAACAGCTTTGATTAATTTTCCCATTTAAGGTGATTCTTTATTCCCAGTAACAACTTAAGAAATGATTTGGCTTTTGAAATTTCACATACAAACTTGTAAACTCAAGAGCCTCACCTCAATTCAACTCCCATTTTTCTGGAACAGTAAAGTCCCAGAGCCATGAGGAGTAAAAAAAAAAATCAGTATTTAAAAAAATAAGTAATATAAATTCTATATTTTGGGTTAAATCAAGCAAAAGTTTCCCCCATTCTAATCCTCTAGGAGAAATGTATTTATTATAGCCTCAAAAATGAGAGAGAGCACTCAGGAAACGTATGTCTTCATAATATAGAAAAGTGAACATGCTAGTAAGAGCAAGAATGGAAACAACTCCCATTCATATCCAAATGTGCTTCCATAAATATTTATACAGAGATTCAAGATATACTTTGGGTCAGCTAGGAATGAAGGTCAGTTAGATGGAAAGAAGAAAAGAAAAAGGAAGGAAAGAAGGAAGGAAGGAAAAAGGCAGGAAGGGAAGGAAGGAAAAGAGGGACAAAAGGAGGGAGAGAGGGAGGGAAGAAGGAAGGAAGGAAGCAAGGAAGGAAAGAATGAAGGAAGAAAGCAAGGAAGGAAAGAAGGAAGGAAGGAAGGAAGGGACGAAGGGAGGAAGAGAGGATGGGAGGGAGAAACTTGCAAGCCCTTATTAGAACCTTCTTTTATCATATCAAATCAGAAAACAAATTAATTTGGAGTAAAAAAGAATACTAGCTTTTTGATTATGTCTAAGACATTTAAGTTACTAGTACTTCAGGCAACTCTCTAAGTTTATGAGGTACAAATAAATTGCCAGCTTATGTGAAGTGAGGGAGTTTTCTCAATAAAATCTCTGAACCAATGAAATCATGTGTAAAAGTAATAGTGTCTAATATTTTTATTAAATTAAATTTGTTGATGAGCAAAAAAATAGGTTTTATTTCTTTCCTATGCCAACATCAGTGAAAAAAAAAATAAATTAGGAACTACAAAGAAAATATTCAATCAAATTCTCTCATTGAGCATCTCTAAATACACACACACACACACACACACACACACACACACACACACGATTGATTATGTAACTTCAATCTATTACTGCTCTCTTAGGAGGTGGGCAATCTAATTTGATTCTAGTTAAAATCATGTTTTAATTGACTTTTTTTCTTTTTTTTATTTCAACAAAAGATATTTTAAATTTATTAGTATACTATATAGGTTGATATATAAAAAGGTAAATAACATTTTTTTAAATTTAAATTTTAAAACTTAATTTTAATTTAATAACAATTTAATTTTAATTTAATTGTCAAAATGTTTCTTGTTTTTCTGGAATTTCACTGATACTTTTGGCATTACATTATATTTATAGATAAGTTTGAGTGATAGTGCCTTCTTTATGTCTCACTAGTTATTTTATTGATCATTTATAGTTGCAGTTATATTTATATGCTTATAATGCAATGGCTAATTAATATTCAAATATTTGATGTTTCTTGATAATTGTCAGTGATTTTGTCCTGGTTTATATTACTTAAGTATAGAATAATATTATCACTTTATTTTTTCCAGTTTGCTAAAAGATATTTATTACCTTTAATAGCTACTTTTAAACATGTATTTTCTAAATAAAACATTACATCACCTTTTAATATAGATAGATATTTTAATCCAATTTTTGTTTATATGAATTCTTTTATATTGTTTTTCTTGGCTTATTATTATTATTTGCCTTTCTTGACTTCGCATAGCTAGCAATTAAAAAGCTATGTCAAATACCAATTAGGAGAGGACTTAAATTTCACTTTTCTCTTTAGGGAAGCATTTAATGTTTCATATGTGTGCATGTGTGTGTATGTATATACATATATACATATATATATACACACATATGCATTCTCATATGTATTTACATATGCATATATCTACATCTATCTAGCTTTTATACACCCTACCTCCGAAATACAAATAAATAGGCATTTATAGTGGAAGGCTTTTTTGTTTTATCAGTCGAAGCAATAACATGTTTTTTTTTATTTATATGATTTCATTTTCATAAAATATAACTATTACAACATTCTTATTATAAATATTACTTGATCATAATAGACAGCTTTCCCCCTATATTTCTATATTCTATGTGCTATTAATTGATTTCATATTTTTGCATTTTTATGCAGATGAACTTTCCCAAGTTTTCAGGATTTTTTTGAAATTATTTTCTTTTTTTTTCTTTTTTCTTTTTTTTTTTTGTTAATCAACTCTGCCTGTCACCCATTTTCTGGTTTTTTTTTTATACTAACAACTTTTTATTTTTCAAAATATTCGCAAAGTTAGCTTTCAACATTCACCCTTGCAAAACTTTGTGTTCCAAATTTTTCTTCATCCCTCCTTCCCTTCTCTCTCTCCTAGAATGATCCAATATAGGTTAAACATGTGCAATTCTTCTAAGCATATTTCCATATTTTTCATGCTGCACAAGAAAAATCAGAACAAAAGGGAAAAAAGAAAGAAAAAAGCAAGCAAACAAACAACAACAAAGGTGAAAATATTATGTTTTGATCCACATTCAGTCCCCATACTCCTCTCTCTGTTTGCAGATTACTCTCTCCATCACAAGTCTATTGGAATTGGCCTGAATCATTTCATTGCTGAAAAGAGCTAAATATATCACAGTTGATCATCACATAATGCTATTGCTGCTGTATACAATGTTCTCTTGATTCTACTCACTTTGCTTAGCGTAAGTACATGCAAGTCTCTCCACAAGTCTTTCTGAAATCAGCCTGCTTGTCATTTTTATAGAATAATAATATTCCATTACATTCATATATTATAACTTATTCAGCCATTTCCCAACTGATGAGCATTCAGCTTCCAGTTCCTTGTCACTACAAAAAGGGCTGCTACAAACATGTTTGCACGTGTGGGTCCTTTTCCTTTTTTATGTTATAGTTGGGATACAAACCCAGTAGAGACACTGCCTGATCAAAGGATATTCATAGTTTGATAAATAGCCATTTGGTGATATATCCAAATCAAATCATCTCTAGAATACTTGGAGCAGTTCATAACTCTACCAATAATGTATTATTGTCCCAATTTTCCCATTTCTCCAATATCTGTCATTGTCTTTTCTTGTCATCTTACTAATCTGAGAGGCATGAAATGGTATCTCAGAGTTGGTCTTAACTTGCATTTCTCTAATCAATACTGATTTAGAGCATTTTTAATATGACTAGAAATAACTTTAATTTCTTTATCTGCAAATTATCTGTTCATATCCTTTGATCATTTGAAAATTGGAGGATGGCTTTTGAGTCAATTATATATTTTAGAAATGAGACTTTTGTAAGAACCCTTAGATGTAAAAATTATTCCTGTTACTTTTTTTGTTTCCTTCTAATATTAGCTAAATTGGTTATGTTTGTACACCATTTAATACATAGATTAATATAATCCAAATAATCCATTTTGCATTTTGAAATATTCTCTAATTCTTCTTTGGCCATAAATTCCTTCCTTCTCCCCAGATCTGAGTGGTAGACTATTCCTTGTTCTCCTAATTTGCTTGTAGTGTCACCCTTTATATATAAATCACGGATCAATTTCAATTTTATCTTGATATAGGATGCTAGATGTTGGTCAGTGTCTAGTTTTTGCCATGCTATTTTCTAAGTTTTTCCAGCAATTTTTTGGCACTAAATAAGTAGATTGATTTAGATAAGATTGCCATGTTTATTATATTAGCTAGGCCTACACATGAGCACTTGCTATTCTTCCAATTGTTTAGATCTAACTTTATTTATGTAAAAAGTATTTTGTAATTGTTTGAGTAAGAAAAGCACTGCACCTAACAAGATAAACTTTTCCCCTTGCCTTGCTTACTTCATTCTTCTTCTGGAAATCGCTTTGTTAGATTTTTCAGGACCTCAGAGGGACTTGATGCCACTATTTATGCATCATCCCCTTGAATCCTATAAATTTCTTCTCTAAGTCCTCCATTACAACTTTGCCTCAAATTCCAGATCTATAGATACAATTTTGTATCATGTGTTTTATAAGTCTTTGTCTATGTTACCACTATGTGTCACACATAGGTACTTTATGTAATGGGACAAATAAGTGTAACAGTAGATAAAGAAATACTGAGCTTTCTGAATTAAAATCTGACTTCAGATATTCACTAGCTGTGTGATTCTGGGCAGGTTACTTACTCCTGTTTTTCTTATCTGTAAAATGAGCTAAATCAATAAATGGCAAACTACTTCAGTCTCTTTACTTGGAAAATCCCAAATGGAATGAGGTCAGTAAAAGTCAGACATGACTGAAATGATTGAAAAATACTTCATGTGATAAAGTCATCAACTAACAGCTCTTTCAAGTGATTCTTGATATTCTCCAATTCTTAGAGTGATTTTCCAAGACTACTTTAGAAAAGGTATTTAATTGTTGAAGGATATTATAGCATAGCTTCTTGAACAAATTCTATCTCCCATTCATGCAGGGAGAAAACTACTCTTCTAATGAGGTTCTTCTTTATAGGATCCTTCCTTTCCTTGGGCACTTGAATCTCTTTAATCAAATTCCTCTGGATTTGCCCCATGACCTGAAAGTTTTAATGCTTCTTTGATACTCTTCCAACAGTGTCATTTGTTTTCTTTTAAATTTCTTCACAGGAGCTATGAGATACTGTCGAATTATTGCATCTCAGGTGGCTATCTGAACTACTTTGAACAAATTGGCAGTAGCCCAAACTAATAACAAAACCCGAGCAAATTCTGTTGGATTGAAATATGTCAGAGACAAAATATTTACCTACATTGGCTTCCACTTTTTCTAAGGCTTTCCAAACTCACTCTGGTTTAATCTAAATGTCAAATAACTAATTCCAGCCCCTGAAAAAGCGGTAAGAGTATACATAGCAAGGATTCTTCATAAAATGACAAATATAATTTTCTCTTGGTAATTCTTGGACAGCACAGGGGTACAATTTTTAATCCTCCTTTCTATTGCTGTATGAGGTTTTATGAGATATTTTTAAAAGAAACTAAGAGAAATTAATAGAAATGAGTTTAAGTTCTTTGTCGCTCAAGATGGTCCCTGGCTATGGTCCTGAATGTATTCCAAGGCCACCCCAGTGGATTTCAGATCCTAAAAAACTAATCAATTCACAGTCTAATGGGAGAGACAATATCCAAACAACTATTTAAAAATAAGTATTATAATGAATAAAATGGAAATAATCAAGGAAAGGAAGATACTAGAATGAAACAGTACATAAGACATAGAAAGGAACTTTATATAAATGTTCTAGCTGCTCCTAATATTGCCAAATAGACTTCCAGCATACATAAACATTTAAATATTATGACCTTGTGGACAGTGCACCTTTGATAAGTGAATAATATAGAGTTCTCTCAGACACTGTGAAATTCCTCACTCTCTCTCACTACTGTTTCCCATATCTAATATGTTGCAAGGCCTGTTGATTTTACCTTTTTAACATTCCTTGCATATAGTTCCTATCCTGCTCTTACACTGTCATGACTTTCTTACAGATTCCTCATACAGGTAACATCACCTCACTTATGGTACTGCTAATTAGTCTCTCTGTAATACCTCCTCATTCCAGTCCATTCTCTCTTCAGCTTTGATGTTCCTAAAGAGCTGGTCTGACTAGATTATCCTCTATTCAATAAATGACCATAGCTTCCTCTTAATTTCAGGTTCAAATATAAAATCCTCTCATATTCAATGCCCTCTATCACATGTTTCCCCTTCCCATTTTTCCATTATTTTTAAATCTCATAAATTACTCCCTCCTTTGTGATTCACAATTACTGGCCTCTTTACTATTCTTAGAAATAGATATTCCATCTAATAACTTTAGGCACTTTCTCTGACTGTTCCCATACCTGGAATGTTCTAGACCTTCATCTCTGCCTACTTGCCTTCCCTGATGTCTTTCAATCTAAGGAAATCTCTATTTTCTACAAAAAGCTATTCCTAATTATCCTTGATTCTAGTATCTTCCTTTTCTTAATTATCTTCATTTTATTCTGTGTAATATTTATTTGTAAACAGTTTGGATGTTGTCTTTCCCATTAGTCTATGAGATTTTTGAAAGAAGAGATTGTCTTTTTTCTTTATTTTGTATCTACAAGATGTCATGAAGTAGGTGTTTAATGTTTATTGATGTATTGACTGGCTTTAATCAGTTAATTTTTTTTTTTAGAATAGTCCATAGATATACTTGGATCCAATCTCTGGTGAAAAGTGGAGTAACCTTCATTTTGACTTCAGACCTTCCACCTCTTGCTACACTAGTCCTTTGAGGGAAGAAGAAGAGGGAAGTTGATGGAGAACGAAACTTCTTTCTTCTTCTGTACAAATTCCATCTCCAACTCCTGCTGTGTTCTTTTTCTAACCAATCTCAGCCCTTCAGAGGGAAAATTAGTAGTAAGGTAATTTCCTATATGACTGCCTGAGGATGTCCTTATCATTTCATCATTTCCAACTTTCACTGGGAAGAGTGTCCTTCATGCTCAGTGATAAATATGTTCACATCTAGTTATACTCTTTACATCCCAGCAATTATGAGCCCATGGAGAGTCATGGAGGTGATCTTCCAAACCCCATTCCTCTATCTCCTTCAACCTCCTACTCCAAACCTTCAACCAAACACCAAGCTCTTCTACTGCACCTTCTGAAATACCTATTCCATAAGCAAAAGCAAAACAAGCAAACAAAACAATTCACTTCCTTTCATTCTATATCTCTAACTTCCTTCAGGAAAAATGACACTCATTCAATAATGAATAATCTCAGAACTGTTCATACCCTTCACGTTTCAATGACTCTGAACCTTTGGAAATTTTATGGCAAATAGCATTCCCCACTTGTATCACTAAATTCCTTATTTCTATCCTTCTCCAACCTTTCCCCATTCCAAAGTTTTAACCAAATACTGATCTTTATCTTTGACAACAGATGTCCCTTCAATATAAATATTTTTCTTTCCAATTCATCCCATTTTTTTCAGGTGCTGACATAGCCTCCCTTAGCCACATTTTCTGGTATTTATTGTACTTTTATTCTTTCTCTTTGGCTCACTGGTCAAGGAAGGAGAGTTGAATTATCCTTGTTCTCTACTGTTACTTCTAGTTTCTTCCTTTACCTACCTAACTTCCCGTTCTTATCACAATCTACAATTTAAATTCATGCAATTCATATCCAGCAATCAAAATCTTGGTAGCTGTGACCTACAGACTCTAGATTTATCCTCCCTCCTTTCTCAATGAGTTTGACACAGGGCTCACAATTTTTCTCTCCTCTCCAACTCCAGTCCTCATATTAGGAGACATCAACATATTGACTTTACCTCAGATTCTCTAACTACTCAACATCTCAGCTTCCTATTTGTCTGAGAACTCCTTTTCAATTTTCTACTCTCTCAGATTTTCATCCAGATCATGCCCTCTAACCCTCTTCTCTTCTTTTATTTCACTTGGTAAAATGATCACTTCCCATGATTTAAGTAACCTCTCTATGCTAATTATACTCAAATGTACCTGTGCTGCCCCAACTTCACTGATGACCTGGTTCAAGCTCAGATCTCCAACTGCCTTTAGGATAATTTGATCTGAATATCTACTATACATCTTAAACTGAATATGCCCAGAACAGAAATTATTATTTTCCCAAAGCTTTTCCCCTCATATCTTTTTTTTTTTTATTACTGAAAAGGGCAACACCATTTTCCTAGTCACTCAGGCTAACAAGCCAGGAGCCATCCTTGATTATTTTCAATTCCTTTCTTCTCTATATCCAATATATTTCCAAGGCCAATTGCTTTCACTTCTGAGTCGTTTCTCAAATATGTCTCCATTGTCTCTTCTGATTCTACAACCACTGTGGTACAAGACTCATAATCTCAAATTTGGACTATTGAAATAGCCTGATTATGTCTGCCTGATTTCCCAACTCCATTCATTTTCCATCTACTAAAGTGATTTTCCTAAAGTGTAGATCTGATCACTCAAACCACTACTAGTAAACTCTAGGGACTCCCTATGGCCCCTAGAATCAAATTTGAAATGCTCAGTTTGCCATCCAAAGTCCTTCATAACCCAGCCATGAATGTTCTTCACCACCTTTTCAGTCTTCTTAATTTTTCTTATTTCATGAACAAGACATTGCATCTCTCAGCTAAGAATTTTATCTGGCTATCACCCAAGGCAAGAAGAATTTCCTTTCTCAGTTCTAAATATTGACTTCCTTAGTTTCCATTTAAGCCCAATTAGAACCCCAACTTTACAGGAATACTTTCCTCTTGATTATAGTGCCTACCCACTCTTAATTTTTTTTTAATTTATTCTGCTTATAGCTTGTTTTGTGTACATGTCTTTGCATGCTGTCTCCTCCAAGGAGATTGTAAGCTCCTTGAAAACAAAGAATGTCTTTTGGCTTTTTGTTTGTCCCAGCACAGTACCTGGTACAGAGTAGTCACTTAATAGGTATTTTTTTGATCAATTGATTATATCATTTACTTATTTAGATGGAGAAAGTTTTCTGTCAGGAAAGTAGACAAGATTTTCTGAGCATAGAGGGAATTAATTGTACATTGTATCCAACACACTAGTTAGACCACTGGAAAGATAGGTTTTTTTCACAATCTGAACTCATGGCCATGTTAGTATCTATCAATGCCTGAAAGGACTTGTGTCTCAACGTCAGCATCCTCCTAGCTCCAGAGCTGGAGATAAGCTTGAATGGTAAAAAGCTCAGAAAAAGCCTAGGGAAAAAATACTTCTGATGCGATGAAAAGAATTATGCCATATTGTAGGCTTTTTGTACTACACAAAACAGTACCTTCACATAGACCATTGATCCATCCTTCATCCTTAATAATGAAACCATATTACTTAATAAATATTTTCTGGGAAGAGATAATTTAGTCATCCTTTTCCAAATATTCCTTTTCCCTCTATGGATCTCTAGGAATCTTGGGAAATCCAATATTTTTAATTAGCTCACAAAATTCAGCAATCACAATTTCCTGCTTCCTAGATACATTCTTTAGCATGTTATATCAACCTCATCCCCAACCACAGTACTCTATACTCATACATACTTGTTTAATCCTAGTATCATCGGCCAAGATGGTGGAGTGAGCAACTCTCTGTGTCCTCCTCTGACCTTCTCTCAAGTCAACAGTTAAATAAGCCTCTTAACTGATCTTCAAGTCAATGAACCCAGAAATATGTGGACTAAGAAATTCTGCTTGCTGAAATTACCTTTGAAGAACTCCATAAAGGTCTGTTTCAGTAGGGCAGAGGGGGCGAGGAGTAGGAGTGAGCAGTTTGCCCTGCGTCCAGGAGAGATAGGAAACTGGCCGGGGCTCAGCATGGCAGAAATTCAAAACAGCTGGTGAGAGTTTCTGAGGCATTCAGGACACTCTGCCCTGATGGCAGGCAGGTGCTCTGGCAGATCTGCCTTTTATAAAAGGCAGTTTGTAACCCATTGGAAACACATGGTCTTACCCCAACCGGCCAGCACCGGAAGTTAATTACCAGAATTGCCCCAGGGCAAACTACCACAGCTAACCACTGCTTCTCTGCTTTGCACAGACCCCAAGCTTTTAAAATAAATAAATAATGAGTAAGAAGCAGAAGAGAGCTCTCACCATAGACAGCTTTTATGGAGAGAAAGGCAGAACCCAGATCCTGAGGTACCTGTAGACAAAGTAAATCCAGAGGAAGTCATCAAGGGAGATATAACCCAGTACACTTTTCAAAAAGCCTTTCTGGAAGATTGCATAAAGAATCTCAAAAAAGAGCTGGATGATAAATAGGAAAATAAACTGAGTTCAATGCAAGAAGGATTTATTGCCCTACAAGAAGGATATAATACCCTGAAAAGAGATATGAAAAAGACACCAATTTATTGAAAAACAAAATTGGTGAATTGGAAATAGACCATAATGCACTGAAAAATGAAATTAGTGAAGTGAAAAAAGGGTGCAATGAACAAATTTGCCAGTTACAAAAGGAGCTAAAAAAGGTAACTGAAGAAAATAACACTAAAAATAAGAATTGAACAAATGCAAGTGTATGACTCAATAAGACTTCAAGAATCAGTCAAACAAAAACAAAAAAAAATGAAAAATTAGAAGAAAATATGAAATATCTCCTAGGAAAAACAACTAACTTGGAAAATAGATCTAGGAGAGACAATCTAAGGATTATTGGACTTCCTGAAAACCATGATGAAAAAAAGAATCTAAACACTATCTTCCAGGAAATCCTGAAAGAAAACTGCCCTGAGATTGTAGAATCAGAAGGCAAAATCACCATTGAAAGAATTCACCAATCACCTCCTGAAAGAAACCCAAAATTAAAACCCCAAGGAATATCATGGCTAAATTTCAGGACTATCACACAAAGGAAAAGATTCTGCCAGCAGCTAGAAAGAAACAATTCAAATACCAAGGATCAATTATAAGAATCACACATGATCTGTCAGCCTCCACATTGAAGGATCAAAGGGCCTGGAACCAGATATTCCGAAAGGCAAAGGAACTTGGATTACAGCCAAGAATAACCTATCCAGCTAGAATGAGCATTATCCTCCAGGGAAGAAGATGGTCATTTAATTATATAGGTGAATTTCACCTATTTCTAATGAAAAGACCAGATCTGAACAAAAAATTCAACTCCAAACACAGAACTCAAAAGAAGCATTAAAAAAAGGTAAAAAGGAAAGGACTCTTGAGAACTTTATTTCTACTATGGGATACTTATAGATTGAGGGTATAATTAGATATTACTTTGATAATATGAAAAAGAAAACTAGAGGGGGGAAAGGCTATCATACTGGGGAAAACAGGGAAAATGTGGTAAAATAAGATTTAAAAAAAGGAGGTAAAAATAAGGTAAAGTCTCATGAAGAGACAAAGAAAACCTAATATAATTGAGAAAAAGAAGGGAGGGAGATGAGCATTGTGTAAATCTTACTCTCATCAGATTGGGCTCTAAAAGTGTATATCAGACACTTGATTTCACAGAGAAACTTGTCTGTTGCTAGAGGGAAGTGGGAGGGAAAGGAGGAAAAGAAAGGGATCAACTAATAGAAGGGAAAACAGAAGAATCAGGGGAAAGGAGGAAAAAAGGGGAGAGGGGATTAAAAGGGTGAAGGATTATTTGGGGGAGGGGGTCATCAAAAGCAAAATACTAAGGAGGGGAGAAGGGAGAAAGGGAAAAGGAAAGGGAAAAACATAACTTGGGTAAATAAGATGGCAGGAAATAAAGAATTAGTTATTCTAACTGTGAATGTGAATGGGATGAACTCTCCCATAAAGCAGAAGCAGATAACAGACTGGATTAAAAACCAGAATCCCACAATATGCTGTCTACAAGAAACACATCTAAAACATAGTGACACATAGAGTGACACATAATAGGCTGGAGCAGAATCTATTATGCTTCAGATGAACAATCCTAGTATCATCACAATCTGTTGCTATTCCACTAATCAACTGTTGATCAAAGTAACAAATATTGATAAAGTGCCTTTTTTGTGCGACATACTATTCCAGGTGCTCAGATACAAAGCTAGTCTATAAACTCAAGATATTTAAATACTATCACTGAAGATATTATGACAAAAGATTTCTAACTCATCATTGGAAACCAATAATTTGGCTAATGTAATGTTTACTCAACACCATGTGTACATATAAAAAAAGGTTCTTAAAATCAAAGTTGACTTGTTTGCTAAATTATTGAGGGGTGTGTCTAAATTTCAAAAATTCCAAATAAGCTCACAAAAGTATTAAGAGTTTCAGACCAGATTTGAACTCAGCAAGGAAGAATATTGCTGACTTCAGGCCCAGCAGTCTGTCCACTGTACTATCTATCTACAGAGCACTCCTAAAACACAATGTCAATTTGATAGTCAAGCTTATACTTACACACAAAAGAGAATTGATTTTAGAGATTATTTCAGGAGTTCCAAGGAGGTCTCTCTCTTCTCTTTTGTTGTTGTCTTTTTGTCTGTTTTTTAAATTTATTTATTTTTATTTTTTCTAGGTACATATAGAAACAATATTTTGTTCTTCTTGTTGTTGTTCTTGTTGTTGTTATACAGCTACATTCATTTTTTATATATCTCCTTAGGAATCATGTTGAGAGAGAAAAATCTGAACAAAAAGGAAAAACAATGAGAGGGAAAAAAAAGAAAAAAAGTGAGCATAGCATGTATTGATTTACATTCAGTCTGCATAGTTCTTTTTCAGGATGTGGTTGGTGTTTTCCATCCAAAATTTAATGGGATTTCCCTGAATCACTCACTCACTGAGAAGAAACAAATCTATCATAGTTGATCATTACAAATTCTTGCTGTTGCTATGTAAAATGTTTTCCTGCTTCTGATTGTTTGGCTCAGCATTCATTCTTTTTTTTTTTAATCTTTTTTTTTATTAAAGCTTTTTATTTGTATAACATATGTATGGGTAGTTCCCCAACATTGATCTTTACAAAGCTTTCCATTACAAATTTTACCCCCAGTCCCCGCCTCTCCCCTAGATGGCAGGAAATCCACTACATGCTAATAATGTTGAAATGCTTGAGAAGTTATGCAAGAAAAATCCTATCTACAAGAAAAAAAAAGAATCAGAGAAAGGCAACACAATGCAAACAAATGTCAATAGAGATCATGAAAATGTTACGTTGTGGTCCATATTTCATTTCCCTCTCTCTGGGTGTATATGGTTTTCTTCAGTGAACAATTGGAACTGGTTTGAGACAATTCTTTGTTGCAGAGAGCCATGTCCATCAGAATTGATGATCATGTAATACTTTTGTTGCTGTGTATGCTGATCTCCTGGTTCTGCTCGTTTCACTTAGCATCAGTTCATGCAAGTCTCTCCAGGCCTCTCTGAAATTGTCCTGCTGGTTGTTTCTTACACAGCAATAATATTCCATAACATTCATATACCATAATTTATTCAGCCACTCTCCAATTGATGGGCATCCCTTCATTTTCCAGTTTCTAGCCACCACAAAAAGGGCCGCTACAAACATTCTTGCACATGTGGGGCCCTTTCCCTCCTCTAAGATCTCTTTGGGATACAGGCCCAGTAGAAACACTGCTGGGTCAAAGGGTATGCACAGTTTGACAACTTTTTGGGCATAGTTCCAAATTGCTCTCCAGAATGGTTGGATCTGTTCACAGTCCCACCAACAATGTATTAGTGTCCCAGCCCTCCCACATCCCCTCCAACATTCATCGTTATCTTTTCCTGTCATTTTAGCCAATCTGACAGGTATGTAGTGGTATCTCAGAGTTGTCTTAATTTGCATTTCTCTGACCAATAGTGATTTGGAGCAACTTTTCATATGACTAGAGATGGTTTTAATTTCATCATCTGAAAATTGTCTGTTCATATCCCTTGACCACTTATCTATTGAAGAGTGGCTTGAATTCTTATATATATGAGACAATTCTCTATATATTTTAGAAATGAGGCCTTTATCAGAACCATTAAATGTAAAGATGATTTCCCAATTTGATGCTTCCCTCCTAATCTTGTCTGCATTTGTTTTGTTTGTACAGGAACTTTTTAACTTAAGATAATCAAAATTATCCATCTGGTGTTCAATTAGGAGTTCCAGGTCTTCTTTGGACATAAATTTATTCCATCTCCACAGGTCTGAGAGATAAATTATATTACGTTCCTCTAACTTGCTTACAAAGTCCCTCTTTATATCTAGATCATGAACCCATTTAGATCTTATCTTGGTATGTGGTGTTAGGTATGGGTCAAGCCCTAATTTCTTCCACACTAGTTTCCAATTTTCCCAGCAGTTTTTGCCAAATAGTGAGTATTTATCCCAAAAGCTGGGGTCTTTGGGTTTATCGAATACTAGATTGTTAAGGTTATTGCCTAGATTGTCCTGATATCCTATCCTGTGCCACTGATCGACTGCTCTATTTCTTAGCCAGTACCAAACGGTTTTGATGACCGCTGCTTTATAATATAGTTTTAGATCTGGTACAGCAAAGCCACCTTCATCTGCCTTTTTTTTCATTAATCCCCTTGAAATCCTTGACCTTTTGTTCTTCCAAATGAACTTTGCTACTATTTTTTCTAGATCTGTAAAATAATTTCTTGGGAGTTTGATTGGTATGGCACTAAATAAGTAGAT
>JAJPUD010010278.1:19519-39953 GCA_023553655.1 Myrmecobius fasciatus | reverse complement strand
AGTTGTTTTTCCTAGGAGATATTTCATATTTTCTTCTAATTTTTCATTTTTTTGTTTTTGTTTGACTGATTCTTCAAGTCTTAGTGAGTCATTCACTTGCATTTGTTCAATTCTTATTTTTAAAGTGTTATTTTCTTCAGTTACCTTTTTAAGCTCCTTTTGTAACTGGCCAATTTGTTCATTGTGCTCTTTTTCCACTTCACTAATTTTATTTTTTAATAAATTGGTGTCTTTTTCATATCTCTTTTGCAGGGCATCATATCCTTCTTGCAAGATACTGTATCCTTCTTGCACTGATTTCAGTTTATTTTCCCATTTATCCTCCAGCTCTCTTTTGAGGTTCTTTATGCAGTCTTCCCGAAAGGCCTTTTGAAAAGGGGACCAGTGATGGTCCTGGCTGATGTTCTCTGGATTTTTGTCTAAAGGAACCTCTGGATCTGGGGTGGTTTCTTTGCCTTGATAAAAGCTGTCTATGGTGAGAGCTCTCTTTTGCTTCTTCATAATATTTTTTTAGACAGAGTGGATATCTCTTTAAGGTAGGGAAAAAAAAAGTTGGCTGCAAAAAGCTTTGCCCTAGGGCATTTCGGCAAGTTGACTTAAGGTGCTGGGCTGGTGGGGGCTAGGACTAAGTCCGAATTACTCCTTAAACAAGGCAAGTCTGCCAGAACACCTGCCCCCAATCAGGGCAGAGTGTCCCGAGTGCCTCAGATAAACTCCAGGTGTTTGGAATTTGGAGTTTGGAGTTTGGAATTTCTTCCAGGATGAGCTGAGCTGAGTCCCACCCTCACTTCTGGCCTGCACAGTTGTAGTCTATTTATCTCTCTGTCAGAGTCCGACTAACCTGATATGAAGTTATCCAGAGAGCTGTGCCCAAATATTTCTGAGTTCCTTGACTTGAAGATCAGTTCAGAGGCTTATTTTATTGTTGATTTGGGAGAAGATCGGAGGAGAGGCAGAAAGTCACCTTTTCACTCCGCCATCTTGGCTCCGCCCCCCTCAGCATTCATTCTTGTAAATTTTTTCAAACCTGTCTAAGATCATTCTGTTCCTCATTTTTATAGAAAAATTATATCCCATTAATTTCATACATTATAACGTAACCACTAATTCCCAAATTAATGGGCTTATTTTCATTTTCCAATTCTTTGCCACCACAAAAAGAGTTGTTATAAATATTTTTGCACATGTGCGTCCTTTTACCTCTTTTGTGATTTCTTTTCAATATAGACCCAGTAATGGTGGATTAAAGAGTATACATAGTTTCATGGTCATTTGGGCATAATTTCAAATTATTTCAGAATGGTTAGATCATTTCACAACTCCACCAGCAATGTATTAGTGTTCCAGTTTTCCCACATCCCCTCAGACATTATTCATTATTTTTTCCTATCATATAATCTAATCTGAGAGGTATGAGCTGGCGTCTAAGAGTTCTTTTAATTTGCATTTCTCTAATCTATAGTGATTTTAAGAATTTTTTTTCATTAGTATAGCTAATTTTAATTTCTCCATGTGAAAATTGTTCATATCCTTTGACCATTTAACATTTGAGAAATGACATACATGCTGATAAATTTGATGCAGTTTTTTTGGAAATAAAGCCTTTATCAGAAGCATTGACTATAATTTTTTTTACAAGCCTATGTTTCCCTTCTAATCTTGACTGTGTACATTTTGTGCAAAAATTGTTTAGTTTAGTGTAATCAAAGTTGTCCATTTTACATTTCATAATGTTCTCTAATTCTTCTTTTCAATAAATTTGTTCCTTCTCTAAAAATCTGATAAGTAAATTAACTGTTGCTCTCCTAATTTGTTTATACTATCATCCTTTATGCTTAAATCATGCATCCATTTTTACCTAATTTCATATCAGGTGTGATATATATAGGCCTAAGCTGTGTTTTTGACATGTTATTTTCCAGGTTTCCAATGCATTTTTGTGAAGCAGTGAGTTTTTAATCCAGAAATTTGAGTTTGGGGGTTTATCAAACACTAGATTATTATTGATTATTGTGTCATGTGTATTTAATTTATTGCACTGATCCACCACCCACCCTATTTCTTATCCAACATCATATAGTTTTGATGACTGTTGATTTATAATATAGTTTTATGTTTGGTACTTCTAAGCCACTATCCTTTTATTTTTTTCATTATCTTTTTAATCTTGATGTTTTGTCTTGCAGATGAATTGAGTTACTATTTTTTCTAGTGCTATAAAATAATTTTTTGGCAGTTTGGTATGGCACTGAACAAGTAGACTAATTTAGGTAGAATTATCATTTTTATATTTGCTTGGCCTAGCCATCAGCAATTGACATTCTTCTAGTTAGATCTGACTTTATTTGTGTGAGAAGTGTTTTGTAATTGTGTCCATATAGTTCCTGGGTTTGTTTTAACAGATAGACACGCAAATATTTTATTTTTTCACACTTATTTTAAATAGGATTTCTCTTTCTTTTTCTTGCTGCTGGACTTTGTCAGTAATATATAGAAATGCTTATGATTTGTGTGACTTTATTTTATATTCTCCAACTTTACTAAAGCTGTGAATTGTTTCATGTAGGTTTTTGGATGATTTGCTAGGATTCACTAAATATATTATCATAATCTCCCATGACTAATAATTTTATCTTCTCATCGCTTATTCTAATTCCTTTAATTTCTTTTTCTTTTTTATTGCTAAAGCCAATATTTCTAGTACAATACTGAATAATAGTGGTGATAATGGGCATGCTTATTTCACACTTGATCTTAGTGGGAATGTGTCTAGTTTCTCCCCTTTACAAATAATTTTTGCTGGTGGTTTTAGATAGAAGCTTTTTATCATTTTAAGGAAAACTCCATTTCCCTATGCTTTTAGTGTTTTTAATAGGAATAGGTTCTGTACTTTCTCAAATGTTTTTCTGAATTATAATATGATTTGTTAGTTTTGCTACTGATATGGTAAATTATGTCAATAGTTTTCCCAATGTTGAACAAGCCCTATATTCCTGGCATATATCTCACTTGGGTTATAATGTATTATCTTGCTGAAAAGATGTTGTAAACTATTTGCTAATATTTTATTTACATTTTTTCTAATATTCATTGGGAAGATTGGTCTCTAATTTTCTTTTTGTCTTTTGGTGCCTACTGGTTTAGGTATCAGTAACATATTTGTGCATTAAAAGATGTTGCTCAGTCTTGCTAAATAGTGAATTCTTAATTGTAACTCCAGGGATTCTTCTTTGCCTATTTTCCCAAATAGTTTACATAGTATTGGAATTAATTGCTGTTTAAATGTTTGGTAGAATCCATGTTGGCTTGGGATTTTTTTTTTTTTTTTTGCTTAGGGAGTTTATTGATAGGTTGTTCAATTTCTTTTTCTAAAATGGGACTATTTAAGTAATTCATTTCCTCTTCTGTTAATCTGGGGCAATTCGTATTTGTGTAAATATCCATCCATTTAAGTTAATTTGTCAGACTTACTCTCATAAGGTTGGGCAAAATACCTTCTAATTATTGTTTTAATTTCTTTTTCACTGGTGGTAAATTCACCCTTTTCATTTTTGATGCTAGTAATTTGATTTTTTCGTTTCTTTTTCTAATCAAATAGCCAAGGATTTACATATTTTGTTGGGTTTTTTTTCCCATAGAATCACTTTCTTGTCATTAATTAGCTCAATAAATTTCTTGCTTTCAATCTTATTAATATCAGCTTCAATTTTCAGAATTTCTAATTTGGTATTTAATTGAAGGGTTTCAATTTGAACTTTTTCTAGCTTTTTTTAATTGGATGCCCAATTCATTGAATACCTCTTTCTCTATTTTATTCATGGAACTATTTAATGATATAAAATTTCCCCTGAGAACTGTTTTGACTGCATACCATATGTTTTGGTATGTTGTCTCATTATTGTAATTCTCTTTGATGAAATTATTGATGGTTTCTAGATTTTTTTTGCTTAATCCTTTCGTTATATAGAAATAGATTATTTAATTTCCAATTCGTTTTTAGTCTATCTTTTCCTGGCCCCCCTTTTAATGTAATTTTTATTGTATTGTGGTCAGAAAAAGAAGCATTTGATTGTGGGATTTTTAAGTCCTCATATATGGTCGATGTTTGTGTAGGTGCAATTTACTATTGATAAAAGGTACATTACATTCTATCCCTATTCTATTTTCTCCAGAGGTCTATCATATCTAAGTTTTCTTTTTTTTTTTTTTATTAAAGCTTTTTACTTGCAAAACATATGTATGAGTAGTTCTTCAACATTGACCCTTACAAAGCTTTCAATTACAAATTTTTCCCCCTAGTCCCCACCCCTCCCCTAGATGGGAGGAAATCCATTACATGCTAATTATGTTAAAATACTCGACAAATCGAATATATGTATACATATTTCCAAACATCTTGCTGTGTAAGAAAAATTGTATCTACATGAACAAAAAAAAAATTGAGAAAGGAAACACAATGCAAGCAAACATCAATAGAGAACATGAAAATGTTATGTTGTAGTCCACATTTCATATCCCTCTTTCTGGGTGTATATGGCTTTCTTTCCTGAACAATTAGACTGGTTTGAAACATTTCATGGTTGAGGAGAGCTTTGTCCAGCAGAACTGATCATCACATAGCCTTGTTGTTGCCATGTATAATGATCTCCTGGTTCTGCTAATTTCACTCAGCATCAGTTCATGCAAGTCTTTTCAGGCCTCTCTGAAATCACCCTGCTGGTCGTTTCTTATAGAACAATAATATTCCATAACATTCATATACCATAATTTATTCAGACATTTTCCAATTGATGGGCATCCATTCAGTTTCCAGTTTCTAGCCACTACAGAAAGAGGGTTGCCACAAACATTCTTGCACATGTGGGGCCCTTTCCTTCCTTTAAGAACTCTTTTGGATATAAAGCCAATAGAAACACTGCTGTGTCAAAGGGTATGCACAGTTTGATAACTTTTTGAGCATAGGTGCATATTGCTCTCGAGAATCATTGGATCTGTTCACAATTCCACCAACAATGTATCAGTGTCCAAGTTTTCCCACAGCCTCTCCAACACCCATCACTATATTCTCCTGTCATTTTAGCCAATCTGACAGGTGTATAGTGGTACCTCAGAATTGTCTTAATTTTCATTTCTCTGATCAATAGTGATTTGGAGCACCTTTTCATATGACTAGAAATAGTTTTAATTTCACCATCTGAAAATTGTCTGTTTTTATCCTTTGACCATTTATTGATTGGAGTAGGGCTTGAATTCTTATAAATATGAGACAACTCTCTATATATTTTGGAAATAAGGCCTTCATCAGAACCCTTAAATGTAAAGATGATTTCCCAATTTATTGCTTCCCTCCTAATCTTTTCTGCATTAGTTTTGTTTTTACAAAAATTTTTAGCTTAATATAATCAAAATTATCTATTTGGTGTTCAATTAAGAGTTGCAGATCTTCTTTGGACATAAATTTATTCCATCTCCACAAGTCTGAGAAGTAAACTATACTATGTTCCTCTAATTTGCTTATAATATCACTCTTTATATACAAATCATGAACCCATTTAGATCTTATCTTGGTATGTGGTGTTAGGTGTCGGTCAAGCCCTACTTTCTTCCACAATAGTTTCCAATTTTCCCAGCAGTTTTTGTCAAATGGTGAGTACTTATTTCAAAAGCTAGGGTCTTTGGGTTTTTCAAACACTAGACTGCTATAGTTATTGCCTAGTTCGTCCTGTGATCCTATCCTATGCCACTGAATGACTATTCTATTTTTTAGCCAGTACCAAATGGTTTTGATGACCACTGCTTTATAACTTAGTTTTAGATGTGGTACAGCAAGGCCACCTTCATCTCCCTTTTTTTTTACATTAATTCCCTTGAAATTCTTGACCTTTTGTTCTTCCAAATGAACATTGCTGGATTTTTTTCTGTATCTGAAAAATAATTTCTTGGGAGTATGATTGGTATGACACTAAAGAAGTAAATTAGTTTGGGTAGTATTGTCATTTTTATTATAATCACTCGGTCTACCCATGAGTGCTTGATATTTTTCCCATTGACTAGGACTGACTTTATTTGTGTGGAAAGTGTTTTGTAGTTTAGTTGGTATAGTTCCTGACTTTTCCTTAGCAAATAGATTCCCAAATATTTTAGACTATCAACAATTATCTTGAATAGAATTTTTTTTTCCATCTCTTGCTGAGGAACTTTGTTGGTAATATATAAAAATGCTGGTGATTTATGTGGATTTATTTTGTATCCTGCAACTTTGCTAAAGTTGTGAATTGTTTCTAGTAATTTTCCAGTTGAGTCTCTAGGGTTCTCTAAGTATACCAACATGTCATCTGCAAGGAGTGATAGTTTTTTTTCCCTCATTACCTATTCTAATTCTTTAATCTCTTTTTTCTTCTCTTACTACCAAAGCTAAAATATCTAATACAATATTAAATAATAATGGTGACAGTGGGCAGCCTTATTTCACCCCTGATCTTATTGGAAATGATTCTAGTTTGACTCCATTATATATGATGCTTGCTGATAATTTTTAATAGATGCTACTAATCATTTTAAGGAAAAGCCCATTTATTCCTATGCTCTCTAGTGTTTTTAATAGGAATGGGTGTTAGATTTTATCAAATGCTTTTTCTGCATCTATTGAGATAATCATATGATTTTTGTTAGTTTGGTTATTGATATAATTGCTTATGTTGATAGTTTTGCTCATCTTGAATCAGCCCTACATTCCTAGTATAAATCCTATTTCCTCATAGTGTATTATCCTGGGGATGACTTTCTATAATCTCATTCCTAATATCTTATTTAAAATTTTTCCATCAATATTCATTAGGGAAATTGGTCTATATTTTTCTTTCTCTGTTTTCACCCTATCTTGTTTAGCTATCAGCATCATATCTGTGTCATAGAAGGAATTTGGTAGTACACCTTCTTTCCCTATTTTTTCAAATTGTTTATATAGTATTGGAATTAATTGATCTATGAATGTTTGGTAGAATTCACATGTAAATCCATCTGGCCCTGGAGATTTTTTCTTAGGGAATTGATTAATAGATTCTTCTATATCTTTTTCTAAAATGGGGCTATTTAAATAATTTATTTCCTCTTCTGTTAATCTGGGCAATCTATGTTTTTTCAGATATTCCTCCATTTCATTTAGATTATCAAATTTATTGGCATAAAGTTGGGCAAAGTAACTCCTAATTATTACTCTAATTTCCTCTTCATTGGAGGAAAGTTCTCCCTTATCATTTTTGAGAAGAACAATTTGATTTTCCTCTTTTCTTTTCTAATCTAATTAACTAAAGGCTTATCTATTTTGTTGTTTTTTTTTTCATAAAATCAACTCTTAGTTTTATTTATTAATTCAATAGTTTTCTTATTTTTAATTTTATTAATCTCCCCCTTTTCTTTTCAAAATTTCCAATTTGGTATTTAATTGAGGATTGTTAATTTGCTCTTTTTTAAGCTTTTTTAGGGGTAAGCTGAATTCATTGATCTTCTATTTCTCCATAGAGAAATATACTTCCAGCCTGCACCGAGTCCACTGTTTATCCCTCTGTCCGAGTTAAACAAACCTTATATGAAGTTCTTCAGAGATATCTGAAAGCAGTGTTCTAATGTTTCTGGATTCATTGACTTGAAGATCAATTCAGAGGCTTATTTTATTGTTGATTTGAGAGAAGTTAAGAGGAGGATGCAAAGAATCACATTTTCACTCCACCATCTTGGCTCTGCCCTCCAAACTACCACCTATTGAATTTTTAAAGAGTTTGTTTTATTTTTTAATTTGTTTGCTTAAGTTTTTATTTGTTTTTATTTTTGAGGCAATTGGAGTTAAACGACTTGTCCAGGTCACATAGCAATAAATGTTGAGTGTCTGAGACAGTATTTGCACTCAGGTCCTCCTGATTTCAGGGCTACTGCTCTATCCACTGTGCCATCTAGCTGTCCCCAATGAATTGTTTTCTTCAGCCAATCTTTGTCCTTCCTTTTCCAAACTTTTGACTCTTTTCTCATTTTTTCTTCTCCATCTCTTATTTGACTTTTAAAATCTTTCATGAGACCTTTCAAGAAGCCTCTTTGGGCTTGAGCTTGATTGATATCACCCTAAAAATTTCTTATGTGGGGCATTTTATACTTATCTGAGTTGATGTTTTGGTCTTCCCTGTCACCATAATTGTCTTCTATGGCTAAAGTTCTTTTCTGTTTCTTGTTCATTTTCTCTCTTTCTTTTCTATTTTGTGACTTTTGAGTTTGAGCTCTGCTCCTGGGGTAAAAAGGGCCCTGTCCCAAGCTCTTTGTGTCACTCTGAGCCTTAGCTTCAAACACCTTTGTATTTGGGTTATTCACAGCAGAGGATAGTCCTACCTGCTCTCTCTCCAGGCAACATTCTAGTTTCCCAGGCTGGCAATTTTTCTTTTGCTGTATGACTGGAGGCAGTCTTATAGGTTAGCTCCACTTCTGAGGCAAGACTGAGGGGCTTAGTCGCTGATCTGCTGTGATTAAAATCCTTTCTCTGGCTTTCCCAGACACTGTCTGAACTAAGATGAACACCCCTTTCACCCCAGTGAGAATGAACTTTCTTGCAGTCCTTCCAATCTCTCTTGATCTGGAGAATGGTTTCATTCCATCAAATTCTGTTCCGTGGCTTGGTTTCATGTGGTTTTCAAGGAAAACTGAGAAAACTCAAGCAGCTTCTTGCCTTTACTTCCCCATCTTGGTTCTTCCCTTGCCATCTCTTCTATAAAATATTGTTTACTATTTTTTAAGTGTTACAATTAGAGACAAGTTACTTCTGTGGACCATCTCTAAATACATGTTCCTATAATATTTTAATTGTATTTTGTCATTTTCTTAAACTGTACCCTCTTTTATTTTCTGGTGGTAGTTGTTCTAAGTGCAATTTCATTTATGCTAAAATTTTTTAGCATGGAAACTCTCTCCACTATTGCTTATTGGCAACTCACTTATAACATAAAAATAATTACAAAGAAAATGAGAGGTTAAGTGCATAATGCTGATATATGTCAGACTGGAACTTAAATCAGGCCTTTCTGACACCAAGACACAGCTCTTTAATCACTCTCTGCCTGATGCATCTCAAAATGCAAATGTTTCTGGGAAGTACCTATAACATTTCTTTAATCTCTTTCAGTCCAGTGGTGCATGCTGTGTAAACTATTCACTGTTATCTTCATAAAGTCAGAAAGGACTTCCTAGGGCATCTAGGATGCCTCCTTCCTGGTGCAACTCAATTTTATAGATGAGGAAAGTAAGGCCAGATAGGTTTTTTTTTTTAGTTCAGTGATTGAGGACTGAGATCCATTTTGTTAAACCTCAAGACATTTTGCTGATCTTTACCCAGTCATTACAGCAACATCCATTTACTCTAAGAGCAACTTTCACTTGATTATGCTGCCAGCCTGCAAATCTTAGACTAAAGTGATCCTCCCAAGAGTAATAAAAAGAAGATGAAAAGTTATGTAGAGGACAAGAAAAGTATGCCATTTTAGGAAAGATAAATCACTTCCATTAAAAATGATATATTATTAGGTATGTTCTATGTCTAGAAAAAAGAAAATGAGCTGTTTTCATGAGTATGATAATCAACAAGTATATAGTCCAAGTGCTGCATACTTTAAGTCAAAATGTTTCAAAAATTAAAAGATCTCCAGGATAATAATGTGTATTCTCTATGGATAAATATATGGAAAAGTATAAGTAAAAATAGCATATGGATATGGAAAGTGGGAAGTAAGGGAATGCTCTTCATTTGAGGAATGACTGAACAAATTTCATTAATATAGTGGATAAGTACTTATCCACTTAGGAAATGACAATAGTTTTAGAAAAACTTGGGAAGGTCTGTATAAAATTATGCAGAATGTAATAAGCAAAACTAGCATAACAATTTATATAAACCATTATAAAATTAACAACTTAGAGAGAGTTAAGAATTATAATTAACAAAAGAATCAGACATGATTCAAGAGAATCTGTGATAGACAGTGCTACATAGCTCCCAACAAAGAGGTGATAGACAATAAATATCCAAAATAAATCACACAGTTTTGGAAATGGTCAAAATAGGAATGTGTTTCATTTGACTGTGAGCTTTATTATAATGATTTAGTTTTAGTTTTTTTTTTTATTTTATTTTATCACATAGACTAAAAAAGTAGGAGGTGGGAGAAAGAGAAAATAAATTCCTATTGAGTGAAAAAAATCTTAAAACAAAAATAATAATATAGGATAAGAAGACATAGAAGGGATGCTTATCTATACTAGTAGATAGAACATCCATAGTAGTGAAAGCATGGATTGTTCATTGTCAAAGCATTAATATTTAATAATAAAAATAACTAACATTTACATAGCATTTTTAAGTTTGCAAAACTCTTTACACATATTATCTTATGTGATCCTCATAACAACCCTGTGAGGTAGGAATTCTTATTATCACTATTTTACAGATGAAGAAATTGAGACACAGAAATGTTTAGTCAATTGCCTAGGATCACACATAGTTAGATAAGCTACCTGAGGCAAGAATTTTGCCCAACTCTTTCTGACTCCTGTTCCAATGCTTGATTTGAGAATAATTTCTGACTTTCTGTATTCTTTGGATGTATTTTATTCTGTAGACTTCAGGTGAGAATCTTTGTTAATTCTAGGAAAAATGAAGGAAACAGATAGATTTCCCTAAATATATCATGTTGTTATTTTTTTCTGGTCTGTCACTTTTCCTCCCCCAGCATGATTTATGTGAATTCAATATATTGATTTCATATCCAACAATGAAGGGAAGGGCATGTCATTCTTCTATGTGAAGTAGAGCATTTCACCATCTTTCTTTCTCTAACACAATTCAAACAATTATTTATTAAGTACTTACTGCGTACAAGGTACTGAGATACAGGTCCTTCCTTTCCTCCATTCCCTATGCAGAGTTAAACTTTCCATGAACATAAAAACTTTCATTTGGGATCAGTACAAGGGAGAAGTTTTGAAAGGCACACTGACTTTCTTTATAGAAATATGCAACTGATGCTTCCATTGTCCTAGTTAATTAAGCAAAGTCTTAAGATTCACTGGGATGCCTCTGAGCTATCTTATGATAACAGCAAACCAAATGGGTTTTAACATTCCACATAACTTTTTCATTAAATTTATACCCTTCTATTTAAGACGTATTGTATCTGTCATTTACACATTGCTGGCGGGGTGCTAATGACTGAAAGTATGTTTTGATTTTCCTTTCTATCACTACTTATATTTGCTTTGCTGTCCATTTTCAATTATAATTATCAAAATCTCTAAAGAATTAATATCAACTTGATGCCACAAATCTACATTATTAAACAAAAGACCATTCTAGTTTAGGCAAACAGATAATGAGGCAGACTTTCTCTCTTAGAATAGAGAAGTGGGATACTTATAAAACAGAATATTATATACATTCATAGGCATAATTTCTGTTTCAAATATTTTTGCTTAAGTATATTTCTTTGTCACAAAAGAGAATTCAATAGGGCAGAGAAAGGCCTTTAGGAAATGCATCAATCAATCAATTGACAAGCATTTATTCAGTGCCAATCCTGTGCCAAACATTATTCTAGGTGCTGAAATTTCAAATCATAAATGAAAATATCCTCCCCCTTAAGGAGCTTATCTTCTAAATGAGGTGATAATTTGTACACATAGAAATACATAAAAATATTGATCAAATAAATAAAAATTAGAGAAGTCATATGGTAGAGTACCTAGGGAGATGCCTTGGACCCAGGAAAACTGGGGTTCTGTCTCACCTATGACATGACCTTTAAGTATGATATTAGCCAAATCATTTAAAATCTTAGTGCTCTAGGACAACTTATTAAAAGATTAAGTTGCCAAGAAAGAGTTAATATACATTGGCAACAGGAGGAACTCTCTCAGTTTGGAGTTCTCTATAGGATAGAAATCAGAAGTCAAGTCTCTATTCCTAAAGAGAAAGTAATTTTGATTTAGAGATAGCAGTACTAGATTAGGAAAGAAGCTTGAAGTAAGTTTTGAAGGAAACTGGGGAATTATGAGTTATAGAAGTAAAGAGGAAATAACTTTTATGTTAAGAAAAAAATCAATCAAGTATATTTTTGAAGATACCATTCCAATTATAAGCTAAAAGACATATCCAAATTCTCTGGCTCTTGAGCCTCTAGAATTCAGGCACGTGAGAAAGGCAAATATTTCACCCTTGATTTCTTCTAAAGCTTTCTTATTTATATATGCATTTCATTGGATTAGGCAATAGTATCCTCCCAGAAAGGTTCCAGTAATGATTTCTCTGTCTCTCTCTGTTTTTTTTTCTCTCTCTCTCTCTCTCTGTTTCTGTCTCTCTGTCTGTCTCTTTCTCTGTCTCTCTGTCTCTGTCTCTGTCTGTGTGTGTGTGTACGTGTGTGTGTGTGTAGATGTATTTATTTGACTCTGTGTCTCTTTGTCTCTGTCTCTGTTTCTTTTTGTCTCTCCTCTCTGTGATTCTCTCTGTATGTCTGTGTGTGTATGCACATGTGTGTGTATCAGGATGGAAACTTTCTTTTTTATTCATGTTATGTTAAAGCAGGTCAGATGTAAAGTATTATTGTGCTTGAAAAGATAGAGGTAGTAATAGAAATAGTGAAAGGGATAGAAATAAGAATAAGAAGAGGGAAAGAGACAAGGATAAAGTTTCTTGTTGGTTTATTCATTCAGTCATATCTGACCCTTCCCAACATCTTCAATCTTCCAGTGTTTTCTGAAATCTATCCAAGCTCAAGTTCACTGCTTTCACCACACTGTTTATTCATTTCTTCCTCTGCCAATCCGTTTCCCCTAGAATTCAATCTTTCCAAGTATCAACATCTTTTCCAATGAATCCTATCTTCTTGTTATATGGTCAAAATATTTAGTTCTCAGTTTAAGTATTTATCCTTCCAACAAGGAAACTGAATTAGTTTTTAAATACTGAATGATTTGATCTTTTTGCTGCCTAAGGAACTCTTAAAAAGTCTTCTCCAACACCACAATTTGAAAGTATCAGTTCTGTAGTACTCAATTTTCCTTATAATGCAATTCTCACAACCATACAATAGTACAGGAAAAACAAGTTCTGACTCTATAGATCTTTGTTGGCAAGATGATATCTTTGCTTTTTAGTATGCTGTCCAGACTTGCTATAGCTTTCCTTCCAAGGAGAAGCATCTCTTAATTTCATGGCTGCTGTCACTATCTCCAGTGATCTTTGAGACCAAGAATATAAAATTTCATTGTTTCCATTTCTTCTCATTCTATTTGTTAGGAAGTAATGGGGTCAGATGTATGATCTTAGGATGACTTTTATGTTATAGGATAAGGCTAGGGAAAGAGATAAGAGAAAAGATAGGGGAAGAGGAAAGTACAGCAATTGTATCTGTAATTTCAATGACACCAAATGTTCCATAGTTAGGAAGCTGAACCCGTACCAATATTGGCCTTGATTTATAATTTTGTGATTTATAGTCTTAGAGGTTACCCAAGGTAATATTCCAAGAATTATTCAGAAGTGAGTTTAAACCCAAGTCCTTCTTTCTATGAGGCTGACTTTCTATCTACCCTACCCTATATTTTGATAAATCAATCTGTTATCAATATATCAATACTTTTTCAAGCACAGATTACATGTGGCATTGTTAGATGCCATAGAATTAAGTAAATACATAAAATCTAACTTTGTTTCATACAGTTCATAGATTCTTTAAAGCTGTTGAATCCAAGCATTCATCCAAGAACTATTCATTCATAATCCCTCTACTAACAGACTCTAAATTACATTCACAACATTTTTTGCTGATCATCAGGAAATGAGTAGTATCATTGTAGCAGATATACACAACTCAATATACACTAACAATGAGTCAGTCAATTGGTGCTCCACCCAAATGATTTATTAAAGATTTAATTATCTAGTCTCTCGGATTTATGACTTCAGCAGATTTATCTCTTGGAGAGCTCCCCTGCTTGAAAGCAGGATAAGTAAGCTCTAATCCCCAAACTTTGCATTGATCAAACAGGACATCCTGGGAACTTTCTATGAGAGTTAAACATATAATAATAGACTGTAGCACTACACTAGCCCACCTCTTGTTATTTGATACAACAAAAAAAAACCTAAATATAATGGGGGGGGCTTATGAGAATCTCAGTGACTTGAAATTATGAAAATAGAAAAATGACTTCAATTATTTCTTCCTTTTACCTAGCACTAAACACAAAAGCCAGTATCTTGCATGCAACTAGCAATCTATTGAGTTTTAAGTTCATAAATTCGGAGAAGACACTTTATATGACTGAAACACTTCTCAAGCAGACAGTCATTAAAATTCACATTCTGAAAGATGTATACATCTATGAAGCAAGGGGAAAAATATGTAGATTATGCAGACAGTGACAGTATCGATACAATAAGATAAGTGAGATGAGTAGATACCATATTATGTCATGAAATGTTTAAATCTCTGATGGAAAAAAAGATTTATGGATTAGTAGAATTATACTTCTGCAAATGACATAAATCAATAGAAAATGACTGGGATTATTTCACTTGCAGTGATGGCATGATTCTCAGTTCAAAATATTCCAGAATTTGTCAGCATGAAAAGAAAAAGAAGTGAGTATCATTTTCTTTTTTCATAAAATGTGGAAGAGTGAAAGCATTTCAAGTATTAGGAGAGATTTCCTTTGCTTCTGAGTTCAACCTCTTCATGATATAATTTGTGAAAAGTAGTCAACCATGGCACTATTAGACAGCTTCGTGAAGCACAGTAAACTCCACTTGAGCAGCTCTAGTTTCAAGGCAGTTTTAAATTTTTGTTTGTTTTTTTTCCCCTTTGATAAGGCCTTAATTTATAATTTTGCTGTTTTTAAACCTTTTTATTAAAGCATTTTATTTGCAAAACATATGTATGGGTAATTTTTCAACATTGACCTTTAAAAAACTTTTTGTTACAAATTCCCCCCCACACCCCACCCCTCTCCGAGATTGCAGGAAGTCTACTACATGTTAATTATGTTAAAATACTTGACAAATAAAATATCTGTATATAGATTTTTATAGTTACCTTGCTGTGCAAGAAAAGTCAGATCTACAAGAAAAAAAAATATGACAAGAGAAACAATGCAAACAAGCATCAATACAAAGCATGAAAATATTATATTGTGGTCCACATTTCATATCCCTCTCTCTGGGTGTACATGGCTTTTTTCACTGAAAAAATGGAACTGGTTTGAAACATTTCATTGTTGAAGAGAGCTATGTCCATCAGAATTGATCATGATAAAGTCTTGTTGCTGTGTATACTGATTACCTGGTTCTACTCATTTAACTCAGCATCAGTTCATGCAAGTCTCTCCAGGCCTCTCTGAAATCATGGTGTTGGTCATTTCTTATAGAACAATAATATTCCATGACATTCATATACCATAATTCATTTAGCCATTCTCCAACTGATGGACGTCCATTCAACTTCCAGTTTCTAGCCACTACAAAAAGGGCGGGTACAAACATTCTTGCAAATGTGGGGCCCTTTCCTTCCTTTAAGATCTCTTTGGGATATAAGCCCAATAGAAACACTGCTGTGTCAAAGGGTATGCACAGTTTGATAACTTTTAGAGTATAGTTCCATATTGCTCTCCAGAATGGTTAGATCCGTTCACAGTTCCACCAACAATGTATTAATGTCCCAGTTTTCCCACAGCCCTTCCAACACCCATCACTATCTTTTCCTGTCATTTTAGCCAATCTGACAGGTGTGTAGTGGTACCTCAGACTTGTCTTAATTTGCATTTCTCTGATCAATAGTGATTTGGAGCACCTTTTCATATGACCATAAATAGTTTCAATTCCATCATCTGAAAATTGTCTGTTCATATTCTTTGACCATTTATTGATTGGAGAGTGACTTGAATTCTTATAAATATGAGACAATTCTCTATATATTTTAGAAATGAGACCTTTATCAGAACCCTTAAATGTAAAGATGATTTCCCAATTTATTGCTTCCCTCCTAATCTTGTCTGCATTAGTTTTGTTTTTACAAAAACTATTTAACTTAATACAGTCAAAATTATCAATCTGGTGTTCAAGTAAGAGTTCCAGTTCTTCTTTGGACATAAATTTAATCCATCTCCACAAGTCTGAGAAGTAAATTATACTATGTTCCTCTAATTTACTTATATTATCACTCTTTATATCCAGATCATGAACCCATTTAGATCTTATCTTGGTAAGTGGTGTCAGGTGTGAGTCAAGACCTAATTTCTTCCACACTATTTTCCAATTTTCCCAGCAGTTTTTGCCAAATAGTGAGTACTTATCCCAAAAGCTGGGGTCTTTGGGTTTATCAAACACTAAATTGAGAAAGTTATTACCTAGATTGTCCTGATATCCTATCCTATGCCGTTGATCTACTGCTCTATTTCTCAGCCAATACAAATGGTTTTGATGACCTCTGCTTTATAGTATCATGTTAGATCTGGTACAGCAAGGCCACATTAATCAGCCTTTTTTATCATTAATTTCCTTGAAATTTTTGACCTTTTGTTCTTTCAAATTAAATTTATTACTATTTTTTCTATAAGTGAAAAATAATTTCTTGGAAGTATGATTGGTATGGCACTAAATAATTAAATTAGTTTGAGTAGTATTGGCATTTTTATTATATTTGCTTGGCCTACCCATGAGCACTTAATGTTTTTCCAGTTGATTAGGTCTGACTTTATTTGTGTGGAAAGTGTTTTGTAGTTTAGTTGGTATAGTTCCTGACTTTCCCTTGGCAGATAGATTCCCAATTTTTTTTTTATTAAAGCTTTTTATTTGCATAACATATGTAGGGGTAGTTCCTCAGCATTGATCTTTACAAAGCTTTCCATTACACATTTTACCCCCAGTCCCCACCAAGTGGTATAGTATCAAATTCCTTGAGGAGAAACTAACAGTGATGCAAGGAGAAATAGACAGTAATATTATACTAGTGAAGGATCTCAACCTTGCTCTCTCAGAATTAGATAAATCAAATCACAAAATAAATAAGAAAGAAGTTAGGGAGGTAAACAAAAGTCTAGAAAAGTTAGGTATGATAGATCTATGGAGGAAATTGAATGGGGATAGAAGGGAGTATACTTTTTTTCTCAGGGTTTCATGGAACTTACATGAAAATTGATCATGTGCTAGGGCATAAAAACCTCAAAATAAAATGCAGAAAAGCAGAAATAGTAAATGCATCCTTCTCAGATCATGATGCAATAAAACTCACATGTAATATAAGGCCAGGAGAAAATAGACCACAAGTTAATTGGAAATTAAATAATCTAATCCTGAAGAATGAATGGGTGAAAGAGCAAATTATAGACAAAATCGATAATCTCATCCATGAGAATGACAATAATGACACAACATACCAAAATTTGTGGGACACGGCTAAAGCGGTTATAAGGGGTAATTTTATATCTCTAGATGCTTACTTGCATAAAACAGAGAAAGAGAAGATCAATGAACTGGGCTTACAATTAAAAAAGCTAGAAAAAAACAAATTAAAAACCCTCAATTAAATACCAAATTGGAAATTCTGAAAATTAAAGGAAACATCAATAAATTGAAAATAAGAAAATGATTGAATTAACAAATAAAACTAAGAGTTGGTTTTATGAAAAAAAAAACAACAAAATAGATAAGCCTTTAGTTAATTTGATTAGAAAAAGGAAAGAGGAAAATCAAATTGTTAGTCTCGAAAATGATAAAGGAGAACTTTCCTCCAATGAAGAGGAAATTAGAGTAATAATTAGGAGTTTCTTTTCCCAACTTTATGCCAATAAATTTGATAATCTAAATAAAATGGAGGAATATCTACAAAAATATAAATTGCCTAGATTAACAGAAGAGGAAATAAATTATTTAAATAGCCCCATTTTGGAAAAAGAAATAGAACAAGCTATTAATCAACTCCCTAAGAAAAAATCTCCAGGGCCAGATGGATTTACATGTGAATTCTACCAAAAATTCAAAGAACAATTAATCCCAATACTATATAAACTACTTGAAAAATTAGGGAACGAAGGTGTACTACCAAATTCCTTCTATGACACAGATATGGTGCTGATAGCTAAACAAGGTAGGGAGAAAACTGAGAAAGAAAACCATAGACCCATTTCCCTAATGAATATTGATGCAAAAATTTTAAATAAGATTTTAGCAATGAGATTACAGAAAGTTATCCCCAAGATAATACAACATGACCAAGTAGGATTTATACCAGGAATGCAGGGCTGGTTCAATATTAGGAAAGTTCTCATCATAATTAATTATATTAATAACCAAACTAACAAAAACCATATGATTATCTCAATAGATGCAGAAAAAGCCTTTGATAAAATCCAACACCCATTCCTATTAAAAACACTGGAGAGTATAGGAATAAATGGGCTTTTCCTTAAAATGATTGGTAGTATCTACTTAAAACCTTCAGCAAGATCATAAGTAATGGAGTCAAACTAGAACCATTCCCAGTAAGATCAGGAGTGAAACAAGGCTGCCCACTGTCACCATTATTATTTAATATTGTATTAGAAATGTTAGCTTTGGCAGTAAGAGAAGAAAAAGAGATTAAAGGAATTAGAGTAGGTAATGAGGAAATCAAATTATCACTCTTTGCAGATGACATGGTGATATACTTAGAGAACCCTAAAGACTCAACTAAAAAACTACTAGAAACAATTCACAACTTTAGGAAAGTTGCAGGATACAAAATAAATCCACATAAATCATCAGCATTTTTATATATTACCAATAAAGGTCAGCAGCAAGAGATACAAAAAGAAATTCCATTCAAAATAACTGTTGATAGTATAAAATATTTGGGAACTTATCTGCCAAGGGAAAGTCAGGAACTATATGAACTAAACTACAAAACACTTTCCACACAAATAAAATCAGACCTAATCAATTGGAAAAATATTAAGTGCTCATGGGTAGGGCGAGCGAATATAATAAAAATGACAATACTACTCAAACTAATCTACTTATTTATTGCCATACCAATCAAACTCCCAGCAAATTATTTTACAGATCTAGAAAAAATAGTAGCAAAATTGATTTGGAAGAACACAAGGTCAAGAGTTTCAAGAGAATTAATGGAAAAAAAGGCTGATGATGGTGGACTTGCTGTACCAGATCTAAAACTATATTACAAAGCAGGGGTCATCAAAAACATTTGGTCCTGGCTAACAAGTAGAGTAGTTGATCAGTGGAATAGGATAGAATCACAAGACAAACTAGGAAATAACTATAGCAATGTAGTCTTTGATAAACACAAAGACCCCAGCTTCTGGGATAAGTACTCACTATTTGACAAAAACTGCTGGGAAAATTGGAAACTAGTGTGGAAGAAATTAGGACTTGACCCACATCTAAAAACACATACCAAGATAAGATCTAAATGGGTTCATGATCTGGATATAAAGAGTGATACTATAAGTAAATTACAGGAACATAATATCGTTTATCTCTCAGACCTATGGAGATGGAATAAATTTATGTCCAAAGAAGAACTGGAACTCTTAATTGAAAACCAGATAGATAACTTTGACTATATTAAGTTAAAAAGTTTTTTGTACAAACAAAACTAATGCAGTCAAGATTAGGAGGGAAGCAATAAATTGGGAAATCATCTTTACATTTAAGTGTTCTGATAAAGGCCTCATCTCTAAAATATATAGAATTGTCTCATATTTATAAAAATTCAAGCCATTCTTCAATCGATAAATGGTCAAAGGATATGAACAATTTTCAGAGGATGAAATTAAAACTATTTGAGTCATATGAAAAGGTGCTCCAAATCACTATTGATCAGAGAAATGCAAATCAAGACAACCCTAAGGTACCACTACAAGTCTGTCAGATTGGCCAAAATGACAGGAAACGTTAATAATGAATGTTGGAGGGGATGTGCGAGGGCTGGGACACTGATGCATTGTTGGTGGAGCTGTGAACGGATACAGCCATTCTGGAGAGCAATTTGGAACTATGCTTAAAAAGTTATCAAACTGTGCATACCCTTTGACCCAGCAGCATTTCTATTGGGCTTATATCCCAAAGAAAGCATAAAGGAAGGAAAAGGCCCCACATGTGCAAGAATATTTGTGGCAGCCCTTTTGTAGTGGCTAGAAACTGGAAACTGAATAGATGCCCTTCATTTGGAGAATGGCTGAATAAATTATGGTATATGAATATTATGGAATATTATTGTTCTGTAAGAAATGACCAGCAGGACGATTTCAGAGAGAACTGGAGAGACTTGCATGAACTGATGCTGAGTGAAATGAGCAGAACCAGGAGATCATTATATACAGAAACAACAATACTATATGATGATCAATT
>JAJPUD010010278.1:0-14519 GCA_023553655.1 Myrmecobius fasciatus | reverse complement strand
ATGACCCCCTCCCCCAAACAATCCTCCACTTTTTAGATCCCCTCCCCCTTTTTTATTCCTTTCCCCTGATTCTTCTATTTTCCCTTCTATTAGTCTATCCTTTTCTTTTCCTCCTTTCCCTCCTACTTCCCTATAAGGAGGGATGAGTTTTTCTTTGAAACCATATGTGTCTGATATACTCTTTTAGGGCCTAATCAGATGAGAGTAAGATTCACACAGTGCTCATCACCCTCCCTTTTTTCCCTCAATTATATTAGATTTTCTTTGCCTCTTCATGATATTTTACCTTATTTTTATCTCCTTTTTTGCTTCATTTTACTTCCTTTCCCCTCTTTTTACAGTATGATAGTCCTTCCACCTCTAGTTTTTTTTTTCATTTTATCAAAGTAAAATCGAATTATACCCCCATTCTTTAAGTAAAATATAGTTCTCAAGAGTTCTTTCCTTTTTACCCTTTTATGCTTCCCTTGAGTTCTGTGTTCGGAGGTCAAATTTTTTGTTCAGATCTGTTCTTTCCATTAGAAATAGGTGAAATTCTCCTATAGCATTGAATGACCATCTTCCTCCCTGGAAAATAATGCTCATTCTAGCTGGATAACTTATTCTTGGCTGTAATCCAAGTTCTTCTGCCTTTCAGGATATCTGATTCCAGGTCCTTCAGTCCTTTAATGTGGAAGCTGACAGATCTTATGTGATTCTAATTACCATTTTGCTGTTTTTACATATTACTACTAATCCTGATCAATAGTCAATAAATATTTATTGAGTACCTGCTATGCTCCAAATACTGGATTAAGTGTTAGGAATACAAATAAGCAAACAAATGTATTTTTTGCCTTCAATGAGCTGACAATCTAATAGGGGAAGACAATATCCCCTCCCCCCCAAAAAAAAAACAAACCTGAAAGCAGTTGGTGGGGAATTGGGCCCTTGGATGAATCTGGTACAGAGGTATACTATGGGGTGGCACCAAGCCAAGCTACTGATGAAAATGAAGAATTATCTGGAAGCACCCTATTTAAAAGTAGGCCTTTGGGAGGAGTTTATTGCTCTATCTTTTAGCTCTCCAAACAGAAAGGAGAGACTTAGGGGGATACTGAGAATGAATTAAGTATTAAAAGATGGGTCAATTTTCATGATGAGGAGTTTCAATACTTGATTTATCCTAAGGGTGGCTTGATGTTCCAGTAAATCAAAGCAGAGTCAGAGAGGGAAAATGAAGAATAGTCTGCTTTTCATGGCCAAGTAGATTCGATCACAATCCTCTTCCAAAAAAGCAAATGCAAAGGGTAGCTAGGTAGTATAGTGGATAGAGCACTAGCCCTGAAGTCAGGAGGACCTGAGTTCAAATTTGGTCTCGGACACTTAATGCGTCCTAGCTGTGTGACCCTAGGCAATTCACTTAACCCCAATTGCCTCAGCAAAAAAAAAAAAAAGGAAAATGCAACAACGAAGTCACATTTACTCAAAAGTACAAGAATGGCTGAAGTGGGTCATTAACACATATATGAGCATCCTTTCTTTCCTGGACAGATTGTTTTAAATCCTATTAATAGATTATGAATACTAAAGCAAAAAAAGAAAAGGTCTATTAACATAGATATAGAGAGAGTCTACAGCTATTAATAACAGAGATATGTGTTTCCTAATGTGGAAAATTTGAAGGCATATTAGAGCAACTAAAGCAAGATTGCTCTCACTTGCTATGAGAAGAGAGAAGAAAAAGAAGTTGTTTTAGTGGGATAAAGAACTACACTGATAAACCATCAGTGACACTGTCTCTGAGTGCCTCTAGCACAGCCTGCTGAAGGGGAGATATATAGAAATGCAGTAAATATCAAATCTGGGTGAAACATAATTATAAACAGGTAGATCCCTTCTCCAGGCTTTCCTCCATCTTTCATGAAGAGTTCCATGAGATTTCATGGGTTTTCTTTGTAAAGGGTGTATGGAGGCCTATTTTACAGCTTGCAAGCTGTGCTTACATAACACCACAATGTGAAGAAAAGAATAATCACTCAATTGTGATTGTTTTGCCTACAAGACATCAAAGGACTAGTTGGACAGATTTTCTTTCACAGAGCTTGTATTGAAACAAACTGGTCAGAACAAAAGACTCAGCTGAATTCAGTCAAACCAGCAGTCACTTCAAAAACAACAGATTTGTTCAAACAACATATTTTTTTATTTGACTGAATTCAGTTGAATGATACATTCAGTTGTTTTTCTTTTTACCTTTTTTTTCCTTTTCCTTATTTTTTTTAACTTTTTTTTTTGTTGGTGTCCGTGCTGCAGAGAGCAAGGGCCTGATGTGCTAAGGCAGGAAGTCATTTAATGTCAGAAGGAATGACTGAGGCAATCTTTTGAACTTTCCAGTCATATCTCATTCTACTCTCCCCTATGAACTCTTTGATCCAGTTAAATTAGAGTGTTCTCTGCATTGCTCCACCCTGTCCTCCTCCTAGAATCCCTGCACTTTATTTCCCTTCCTTGGTTCATGCAAAATCCTCTCTATCCTTTCATGTTCTTAGCTATCCTTTAAAGAACTTTTTAGATACAAATTCATCTTCTCTAAGAATTCTTCATATAGTATTCTGTTTTATATCTCTTTATATGGGGTAGCTAGATAGCACAGTGAATATCAAGAAAAATTGAGTTCAAATAGAACATCAAACACTTATTAACTATGTGATTCTGAGTCATTTAATTTCTGTTTGCCTCAGTTTTCTTATCTATAAATTGGGGATAATAATAGCACCTACCTCAGCATTGTTGTAAGTATCACAGGTAGTATCTAGAACACAGTGAGTGCTGTATTAGTGTTTTTATCATTTTTTTCATTATCATTATTATTACCATCACAATATTGTGTTTAAACCTTGTAGATGACTAAGCTCCATGATAGAAGGAACTTTCCTCATATAAAATTATATCCCTGAAGGGATTTTTGAATAAAATTTGATATACAAATTAATGAATATTTGATTCAATATGAACTTTTAAAAGCACTTTTCCCATATTAAAATGCAAGTTCCTTGTATGTTGAAATTGTTTCTTTTTTCCTTTTTAGTACTTGTATCCATAGTGCCTAGAAAGGTGATCAGCCTTATAATGTGTGTTTAATAAAGGCATGTAGCCTGAGGAATATCTCTATGTTTAAATGAGTGAAAAAGTAGTGAAAAAAAGGAATGAAGTTCAGAGATAACAAGTTCCTGGTATGACTCGATAGTGAGCAGCCATGGGTATCTAAATCACTGAAACCTTGAGAGTATAATAGTTAAGGTTAGCCCAAGACACTGGAATGTAGAGGGAATATATTTAACTTACACACTTGTTCCACATCACAGGATCTACTAGTTTAATTAATCCTACCCCAAGGTCAACTTATTTTATTTTAATTACTTGCATTATTTTCAGATTATGAATTACAAAACTGATATGAAGAATTCCTCATTGCTTACTACAGGTGCCCAAATTCTTATTTCTAGCTCTTTCAGGGGGAGAGAGGAATACTGATCATTAAATAAGAAAAAAAAATAGAGAATGGTACTTATAAAGAAAGATTGATCTGGATTCTCTGAAGTCAACGTCTAGCTGTAGTATATTTGAACAGAGTAGTGGGTCAGTGATTTTGTTAGACATTTGATATTTATCCTAGTCAATTCTGTCAAATCAGAGAAGCCTTCCATGACATTCTTCTTGAACCTGATGAGTCTGGAATCTATGCATTCTCAAAATTTCTGAAAGTGATTACAGTAACCATGATAGAACTATTCTTTTGAAGAATTTGTTATTCCAAAAAAAAAAAAAGAAATAATGGGTAAGTAGAGATGAAGAAGTTGATGCTAATTAAAGTCTGAGAAATGTTTTATTTGTCTGAACCTGCACAAAATAACAGACAGGTTTTTTCATCCTAATTTATTACGGAGCCTTGTCATATAAATAAATTATAGCTGAATATGATGCCAAGCTTTTAAGATTCCTATCTTATTTTTGAAAGATTGGGGTCACCACAGCTAATAAATATTACAAATAAGCTTAAGAACAAGGAAATAAATTATAAGATTGCCAATTGAGGATATTAAAATTATATAATGGAAAAGAACCATTTGGACCTCCCCTCCTCTTTCCCCGCATCCTACATACCTGATAACTGTGAAATGCAATATTTTTAGCAGGATGTGATAAGCAATTAGTCAATGAGGAGAAAAAAGTGTTCCCAAAAGGGGAGTGGGGAAGATTACAAAAAGAAAATGGGCATTTTATGACAAAACAATTAATTACAAAGAGTTATTCAGGAAACTAAGAGAAAGTTTGAAATTTTTTTAAAGGCTTGCATGGAAATTAGCATAACAGTTATGATATGGTTTTCAGCACAGGCTTTGCTGAGGAATAACCAGAAAATTAGAAAAGAGAGCTTACTAACAAGCATATAGAACAGCGATAAGCCTAATGAAGGTTCCAACTTTGGCTCAGAGGCATGTATTTCTGTTCAGTCTCAGGATATTATTGGTAATGGGACCTGTCAAGCTGGGATAAAAAAAATAAACAGAATGCTCATGATTCTCTTCACTGGTTAGTTATTTGTTACAAGACAGATTTGGTTTTGTACGACCCTTGTTTTCATTACCCTTTCATTAAAAAGAACCACTAAATAATTTTTTAGTATTTTTCCTGCCTGCTTAATCCCCAGGTTTTCATACAGATAAATCTCATATAATTAGCAGGAGCTTTAGAAAATGGGGCTGCCTGAAGCACATGAAATGAAGTTTTATATTTTGAAAAAGGAAGTTGCAACCTGTTATGGGAATAGAAATTGTCATCTGGAAATTCCTCTCTAATTCTATCCTTAGACATATAAACTTGAGGGTTGGAAACTGAGGAAACTGCAGTTAATTGGAGCTGGGGGAATATAAAGTTGCAGGTACTTACATATTTCAGACATTTCAGTTTATGGATCTACATTATCCAGGTCAATTTTTCCACTTTCTATTCCATTTTAGTTTTGCATAATATTAAAACATTGCTTCAAAAGTTTTTAAAATAATGCCAGACAAGAATTCTTCTTCTTCTCCTTTTCTTCTTCTTTAGTCTTTTTCCTTTTTGGCTATGATTCTGTGTTAACTGAGATGAAGTGGAAGTATTGAATTTAAAGCCAGAAAATCTTGGCATTTTAAGAGTGATCTTGGATAAGTCATTCTAGCTCTCCAAATTTTTCTCCCTCACTCTCCCTCACCTCTCCCCTAAACAGCAAGTAACCCAATACAGGTTCACATGTGTAATTATTCTAAATGCAATTCCACATTTATTATGCTGCACAAGAAAAATCAGATCAAAAAGGGAAAAAATGATAAAGAAAAAAAGCAATAATAATAGAAAAGGTGAAAATTTTATGTTGTGATCCACATTGAGTCCCCATAGTCCTCCTTCTGGATGCAGATGGTTCTGTCCATCACAAATCTGTTGGAATTGACCTGAATCACTTATTGAAACAAACCAAATCTATCAAAGTTGTTAATCATATAATCTTCTTGTTGTATATATTTTTCCTTAGTTTTATTCACTTAACATCAGTTCATGTAAGCGTCTTCAGGCCTTTCTGAAATCATCCTGTTGATCATTTTTTATAGAACTATAATATTCCATTACATACCATAACTTATTCAGCCATTCTCTAACTGATGGGCATCCACTCCATTTTTAGTTCCTTGCCACTACAAAAAAGGCTGCTACAAACATTTTTGCATATCTGTGTCCTTTTCCTTTTTAATAAAAATCTCCATTTTTATAAACAAAAGTTGAACTCAGAGCATCCTAACTCCAAGTTCAATGAGATTGTAGGACTAAATATGATCTATAAAGCCCCTACTGATTCTGACATTTTATGATTTTATAATAAATAATAGTTTAAGACTACACAATAAGAAGTTCTACTAGCAAGTAGGGAATTTCTTTGAATTACAGAAAGACAGATATGAAAGGAGCCTGAGAGTCCACTTAGCCTGACATGTACCTGAAAATAATGCCCTGTACAATGTAGCCACAAGTAGGGTAACTTTTATGTCTCTAAGGCAATTCATTTCTCCAAGGGATCCTGAATCTATCTTTCTCCATCTCCCACTCAATCCACCTACTTCTATCTCATGGAGTTAAATAGAATAAGTATTTCCTTCAAATACTGAAAGAGAATGATAAAGTTTCCCTTGAAGTTTTCTTCCCAGAGTCTCCATTCCAGGAAGACATCCACAATAACAATGTTACTATTTCCCAGGCAACTGTACTCTGAATTTTCATCATGGCTTTATGCCTAGTTTAAGCTTTGTTCCATGTGTTATCTTCCTTCATTAGATGGTGAGGTCCTTGAGGGCAAGGGTTGGCTTTTGCCTTTCTTTTACCCCCAGCATTTAACAGTTAACAGATAGCTAACAAATGTTTATTGACTGATTGACTTTTTTTCCAAGATAAACATATGCAGCCCCTTCACTGAATCTTTTCATTTTATAATTTCTAAGCCTTACACCATCCTGGTTATTCTCCTTTAGATAAAAGGCATAGTTTTTATCTTTTCCAAAGTATTGTGTCTAAATCTGAATATAATAAGGACCATCATTTATATAGAACCTTAAGGCTTACAATATGCATTAGAAATATTATCTTTTTATTTTCATTACCTTGAGAGATCGCTGTTATTATTATCCCCAATTTAAAGAATCACCTAGCTAATAAGAATAAGAGATTTGAGATTTGAACTGAGTTCTTCTTCACTCCAGGTTTAGTGCTGTATATGACAGACTTACTGCTAACTGATCTGACTAGGTCAGAGTACAAGAAGACTATAATCTCTCTTGTTCTGGACATTGAGCTTCTCTTAGCGGAGCCTAAAATTGTGATTTTTCTCAGATTATAATAAAAGATTGGAAATAAATACAATACAATTAAAAACAGTAAAGTTTAAAGACTGTTTATTGTATGTCTATTCTTTTTGTATCCTTAGAACTCAGCACAATGCCTGGCATAGAATAGGTACTTAATAAATGCTTATTGATTGATTGAAGGAATCTAGGGGAAAAGTCCCTATCCTCACTTAATTTATAGCTTCTGTTTATCACAAAGAATTTTATTCTAACATATATGTGTATATACATACACACACAAATACACACACATATGTATAAATCAGGATGCATGGGTATTTTTTCCTCTTCATCAAATTATGTGTTGGGGGCAGAATAATAAAGGCACCTTTAATTCCAGAATTATATTCTATAACTACACATTGAGGATTGGTGACTCTCAAAGCTATGAAGTTATTACAGTACTGCTGGATAGTGAATATAGATCTTTATCAAGAACTGTTGAATTTGAGTGTTACTATATACACTGTGACATGAACACCACTGAATTTATATTTTGTGATATATTTTATTCTATATTTTAATTTATTTAAAAGGGAGAAAAGGGAGAGGAATAGGGAAAGCATGCTGGACAATGTATTTCAGAAAGAGGACAACATGGCGTAGGAGATAGAACATTGGATGTAGTATTAGTAAAATCTGAGTTCCAGTCTTGCTTCAGATATAGATTTAGCTGCGACCCTGGGAAAGTTACTTAATTACTCTCTGCCTCAGTTTTTTTTTTTTCATCTGCAAAGTGGGAATAATAATAGTTCTTATCTCACATAATTGTTGTGAAGATCAAATTAGACAAAACATCCAACAAATTACAGAAAATTTTAATATTTTAAAAATTAGACAAAACACTTTGCCAACCTTAAAGTATTATATAAATGGTAGTTATTATTATTGTTAAAATCATCATCATCATCATTATTAATAAACTACATGATACTTGGGATTCTTCTTAAATCCCCCAAAAGGTGCACATAATTAGGGGATCATATACAGTGGGGTAATTTTCAGAGAATATAAAGTGTTATATTTGTTGTGTGTTTTTTTAAGAAAAAATATAATAGGGGGCCCAGATATGTTCTTGATAATATCCTTTCTTTTTTATCTTCTAAATAAAATTGTGAAGTTCCTTCTATGATGTAAATCCTTTGAAAGAATATGAACTATTTTGTCTTGGAAGTGTCTTTCTTTCACTTGCTTGGGATCATTACTTTGGTACTGATACTATTCTCGAGGAAGAGTAAGTTCATGGTGAGGGTATAATCAGGAGAAAAGGAATTGCTAACAGATGAAAATAATAATTGATGGATTCCTGAACAAAGTCAGAGAATGGATTCAAGCAGGGAACAATAGGAGTCAAAACCAAGGATTGATAAAGCACAGAATCACATATATATACACATACATACATATACACAAATATACAATAACATCTAAACTATATACTTCTGTGACATTATGGGTCATGTTAACGATGCAGGACATAGACAAGATCAGCTCTTTAATAATTTTCATTTTTTTCTCCCAGGTGGAGATCTCATCCCCAAAGTATTATTATAAATTTGAAGAAATTATATAAATCCCTATGGATGCTTAGGTTCACCAGAAAAGCTCCTTGACATTTAAAATTTTTAAGTGTGGCTCCTACTTCGTATAAGTTTTTTCCCCTTATGATTGTTTTGGCTGTGTCCTAAAAATTTTAGTATGTTATCTCATTGTTTTAATTTTCTTTGAAATCATTGATTGTTTCTATGATTTGTTTTTTGACTCATTTATTCTTTGGTTTATATGATTTAGTTTCCAATTAATTTTACTCTATTTTTTCCACAGTCCTTTATTGAATTTATTTTCTTTTGCATTACATTTCTAAAAAGTACAGTTAACATGTTTCTTTCTGCTTTTGTTTGTAAGGTTTTTATGCTCTAATATTAAGCCTATTTTTTGTGAAGACACCATTAACAGATGAGAATAGGTATTCTCCTTTATCTTTCCATGCAGTATCCTATAGAGGTCTAGCACATCAAACTTTTCTTATATTTTATTTAATTTCTTGACTTTTTTTCTAATAAATTTTATCTTGGTGTGAGAGATATGAATTGGGGTTGTCCACTAGTATAATTTACTATTTCTAACTGTAACTCATATAAACTTTACTTCAAGAATGTGGGTACATATTTACTACATATTTATCATGTGGTACATATATGTTCATTACTAATATTAATTCATTTTTGGTACTTTCAAGCAAAATTTAATTTCTCTAATTATCTCTTTTATTAAGGTCTATTTTTGTTTTTACTTTATTTGAAATAATGATTGCTATTTTTGTCTTTTTTTTAAAAATTTCATCTGCAGTATAACAAATTTTTCTCTATCCCTTATTTTAATTTTGTATCTGCCTTTCTGTTTTAATAGCAATAGTAAACAACACATTGGAATTCTGGTTTCTAATTCATTGTTCTAACCTCTTCTGATTTATGGTTGAGTTCATATCATTCACAATATTAGTTATGATTGTTAACAGTATATTTTCCATCATCCTATTCTTTTCTATTTATTCTTACCTTTTTAAAACACAATCTATTAATCAGGAGTCTTTTCTTGCTCTAGATCAATTATCTTCCTTAATCTACCTTTTTCCTATCATTCTTCTTCCTTTCATTTCTTTAGCCCTTCCTCTTTTACTTAAATAAATTATTTTTCTTTAAATCTCCAGGAATAAATATAAAGTTTTTTGTTTCACATTTCATGTCTTTTATAAAATAGACTCTTTTTGTCTTTCCAATCTCCTCACACTTTGCTCCCATTCACACATACTATAATTCATCTAAACTGGCTATTTCTCCCATACATTACACCATCTACTTTCTCTGTGCCTTTGTCTTGGCTACACTAATGTCTGAAATGTTTTCTCTTCTTATTTCTGAATCTTCCAATCCTTGGCAACCTTTAGCATACAGTTCAATTCCCACCGTTTACAAGAAACCTCTTACAATCCATCTAAGTATTTACTTGTTTCCCCAATTACAATGTAAGTTTCTTTGAGATTAGGGATTTTTCTTGTATTTTCCTTTTGTCCCTAACACACAGCATAGTAATAAATCCTTATTAAATGTATCTTGACTAACTATACTTAAATAACTATAATTTTTTTGTTTAGTCCTAGAAAACATATGTTTTGTAGTCATTGATAAACTGTAAAGCAGTCAAGAAAGGGCATTCAGTTTGGCAAAGAGTCCTCAGTTCATATCATAAGTTCAAAGATTTGGAAATAGTACATTAAAAGTCATCTGGTTCAATTCCTTTTTTTTTCTATAAATAAATAGGACCTGAAAAATTAGGTTAACTTCCTAGGTCAAATACAATTCTCTTTGAGAGGCCATAGGGTTTCCCCACTAATGATCTTCAAGCAAAGAAGGATCTGTTGTAGATGACATTATTGCTCACTTGTGGGTTGGTTTAGATGGCTGCTGTGAGCCTTTAAAATTGCAAGATTCTGCATCTCATTGATTCTGCAGATACTTAAATCTTCCTCCTTTCCCCCCCCAGTGGAAAGATTGTAAAGCTAATTGGGATTGCTATAGTGTGAAAAGCAGTTAATATCACTATTTGTTACATGACATTTTAGTTCTTTGCTGTTTTTTAGAGAATTGAATAAAATGAAGATTAATATTTTATAAGACAATTTTGTTAGCCAACCACAAGGAAAAAACTTTGCTATTTCTTGTAGAGACCTAGATATGTCAAATTCTGGTGTCTCTAGAAAAAAAAAAAAACAAACAAAGAAACAAACAAAAACAAACAAAAAAACCCCAAAAAACAAAAAACAATGGGCCTGAAATATGAAAAGAAAAAGTTTTCTCATCAGTTCTCAAATTGAAGACAGTTCATGCAAACATATAACCTTACTCTGACCCACAGGTTACATTTTCATTTACATTGGCCAGTCTTATTTTCACTGTGGCCTGATCTACATGTCATAATCATGTGTATGAATTAATGTGTTTTAATCAAAGAATATTATCATACAGTTCTCAAAAGAAGAAGCCTAAATTATCAAAAACCATATAAAAAGTGTTCCATATCATATAAAAACTGCAAATCGGGGCAGCTAGGTGGCACAGCGGATAGAACACCAGTCCTGAAATCAGGAGGACTTGAGTTCAAATCTGGTCTCAGACACTTAAAACTTCCTAGCTGTGTGACCCTCGGCAAGTCACTTAACTCCAATTGCCTCAGCAAAAACAAAAAATAAAGACCAACAAACAAAAAAAAAATTTGCAAATTAAAACAACATTAAGGAACCATTTCATGCTGATCAGATGGAGAAAAATGAATGATAAAAATGCCAGGTTTTCTTGGGATATTCAGAGGACTTGTATACTAATGAATTGGGTTTTTTTTGTTGGTTTGGTTTGTTTTTGTTTTTGTTTTTTAATTAAAGCTTTTTATTTGTATAACATATGTATGGGTAGTTCCCCAGCATTGATCTTTATAAAGCTTTCCATTACAAATTTTACCCCCAGTCCCCTCCCCTCCCCTCCCCTAGATGGGAGGAAATCCACTACATGTTAATAATATTGAAATACTTGACAAGTTGTACAAGAAAAATCCTATCTACAAGAAAAAAAAAAGGAAATCAGAGAAAGGAAACACAATGCAAGCAAACCTCAATAGAGAGCATTAAAATGTTATGTTGTGGTCCATATTTCATATGCCTCTCTCTGGGTACATATGGTCTTCTTCAGTGAACAAATGCAACTGGTTTGAGGCAATTCTTTGTTGCAGAGAGCCATGTCCATCAGAATTGATCATCATGTAATACTGTTGTTGCTGTGTATGATGATCTCCTGGTTCTGCTCGTTTCACTCAGCATGAGTTCACGCAAGTCCCTCCAGGCCTCTCTGAAATCATCCTGCTGGTCGTTTCTAACACACCAATAATATTCCATAACATTCATATACCATAATTTATTCAGCCACTCTCCAATTGATGGGCATCCCTTCAGTTTCCAGTTTCTAGCCACTACAAAAAGGGCTGCCACAAACATTCGTGCACATGCGGGTCCCTTTCCTTCCTCTAAGATCTCTTTGGGATATAGGCCCAATAGAAACACTGCTGGGTCAAAGGGTATGCACAGTTTGATAACTTGTTAAGTATATCTCCAAATTGCTCTCCAAGATGGTTTGATCAATTCACAGTTCCACCAACAATGTATCAGTGTCCCAGTTTTCCCACATCCCCTCCAACATTCGTCGTTATCTTTTCCTGTCATTTTAGCCAATCTGACAGGTGTGTAGTGGTACCTCAGAGTTGTCTTAATTTGCATTTCTCTGATCAATAGTGATTTGGAGCAACTTTTCATATGACTAGAGATGGTTTTAATTTCATCATCTGAAACTTGTCTGTTCATATCCCTTGACCATTTATCTATTGAAGAGTGGCTTGAATTCTTATATATATGAGACAATTCTCTATAAATTTTGGAAATGAGGCCTTTATCAGAACCATTAAATGTAAAGATGATTTCCCAATTTGATGCTTCCCTCCTAATCTTGTCTGCATTTGTTTTGTTTGTACAGAAACTTTTTAACTTAAAATAATCAAAATTATCCATCTGGTGTTCAATTAGGAGTTCCAGATCTTCTTTGGACATAAATTTATTCCATCTCCATAGGTCTGAGAGGTAAACTACACTACATTCCTCTAATTTGCTTACAATATCACTCTTTACATCTAGATAATGAACCCATTTAGATCTTATCTTGGTATGTGGTGTTAGGTATGGGTCAAGCCCTAATTTCTCTCACACTCATTTCAAATTTTCCCAGCAGTTTTTGCCAAATAGAGAGTATTTATCCCAAAAGCTAGGGTCTTTGGATTTATCAAACCCTAAATTGTTAAAGTTATTTCCTAGATTATCCTGATAACCTATCCTATGCCACTGATCAACTGCTCTATTTCTTAGCCAGTACCAAATGGTTTTGATGGCCGCTGCTTTATAATATAGTTTTAGAACTGGTACAGCAAGGCCACCTTCATCTGCTTTTTTTTTCATTAATCCCCTTGAAATCCTTGACCTTTTATTCTTCCAAATGAACTTTGCTACTATTTTTTCTAGATTTGTAAAATAATTTCTTGGGAGTTTGATTGGTATGGCACTAAATAAGTAGAGTAGTTTGGGTAGTAATGTCATTTTTATTATATTCACTCTGCCTACCCATGAGCACTTAATATTTTTCCAATTGATTAGGTCTCATTTTATTTGTGTTTTGTAGTTTAGTTCGTATAGTTTCTGATTTTTCCTTGGCAGATAGATTGCCAAATATTTTATCCTATCATGTGTCATTTGGAATGAAATTTCATTTTGTATCTCTTGCTGCTGAATTTTGTTGGTAATATATAAAAATGCTGATGATTTATGTGGATTAATTTTGAATCCTGCCACTTTGCTAAAGTTGTGAATTGTTTCTAGCAGTTTTTTAGTTGAGTCTCTAGGGTTCTCTAAGTATACCATCGTGTCATCTGCAAAGAGTGATAATTTGGTTTCTTCATTACCTACTCTGATTCCTTTTATCTCTTTTTCTTCTCTTATTGCTAAAGCTAACATTTCTAATACAATATTAAATAGTAATGGTGACAGTGGGCAGCCTTGTTTCACTCCTGATCTTATTGGGAATAGTTTTAGTTTGTCTCCATTACATATGATGCTTGCTGATAGTTTTAAATAGATGCTACTGGACATTTTAAGGAAAAGTCCATTTATTCCTATTCTTTCTAGTGTTTTTAATAGGAAGGGGTGTTGGATTTTATCAAATGCTTTTTCTGCATCTGTTGAGATAATCATATGGTTTTTGATAGTTTGGTTATTAATATAATTAATTATGCTGATAGTTTTCCTAATATTTAACCAGTCCTGCATCCCTGGTATAAATCCTACTTGGTCATAGTGTACTATCCTGGAGGTGACTTTCTGTAATTTCATTGCTAATATCTTATTTTAAAATTTTGCATAAATATTCAATAGGGAAATTGGTCTATAGTTTTCTTTCTCTGTTTTCACCCTACCTGGTTTAGCTATCAGCACCATATCGGTCGCATAGAAGGAATGTGGCAGTATATCTTCTGTCCCTATTTTCTCAAATAGTTTATTTAGTATTGGAATGAATTGTTCTTTGAATGTTTGGCAGAATTCACACATAAATCCATCTGGCCCTGGAGATTTTTTCTTATGGAGTTGATTAATAGCTTGTTCTATTTCTTTTACTAATATGGGGCTCTTTAAATATTATATATCGTCTTCTGTTAACCTGGGAAATCTATATTTTTGTAGATATTCCTCCATTTCATTTAGATTATCAAACTTACTGGCATCAAGTTGGGCAAAGTAACTGCTAATTATTGCTCTAATTTCCTCTTCATTGGAGGAAAGTTCTCCCTTATCATTCTTGAGACTAACAATTTGATTTTCCTCTTTCCCTTTTCTTATCAAATTAACTAAAGGCTTATCTATTTTGTTGGTTTTTTCTTAGAACCAACTCTTAGTTTTATTTATTAATTCAATAGTTTTCTTATTTTCAATTTTATTAATTTCACCTTTTATTTTTAGAA
>JAJPUD010010277.1:23269-64194 GCA_023553655.1 Myrmecobius fasciatus | reverse complement strand
CTACCAAATTCCTTCTATGATAGAGATATGGTGCTGATAGCTAAACCAAGTAGGATGAAAACAGAGAAAGAAAACTATAGACCCATTTCCCTAATGAATATTGATGCAAAAATTTTAAATAAGATTTTAGCAACAAGATTACAGAAAGTTATCTCCAGGATAGTACATCTTTACCAAGTAGGATTTATACCAGGAATGCAGGGCTGGTTCAATATCAGGAAAACTATCAGCATAATCAATTATATTAATAACCAAAGTAAAAAAAAAACATATGATTATCTCCATAGATGCAGAAAAAGCATTCGATAAAATCCAACACCCATTCCTATTAAAAACACTAGAGAGTATAGGAATAAATGGGCTTTTCCTTAAAATGATTAGTAGCATCTACTTAAAACCATCAGCAAGTGTCATATGTAATGGAGACAAACTAGAACCATTCCCAGTAAGATCAGGAGTGAAACAAGGCTGCCCACTGTCACCATTACTATTTAATATTGTATTAGAAATGTTAGCTTTAGCAATAAGAGAAGAAAAGTAGATAAAAGGAATTAGAGTAGGTTTGAAGAAACCAAATTTTCACTCTTTCAAGATGACATGATGGTATACTTAGAGAACCCTAGAGACACAACTAAAAAACTACTAGAAACAATTCACAACTTTAGTAAAGTTGCAGTATTCAAAATAAAACTACATAAATAATCAGCATTTTTATATATTACCAACAAAGTTCAGCAGCAAGAGATAGAAAAAGAAATTTCATTCAGAGTAATGGATGATAGCATAAAATATTTGGGAATCTATCTGCCAAGAAAATGTCAGAAACTATATGAACTACACTACAAAACACTTTCCACACAAATAAAATCAGATCTAGTCAATTGGAAAAACATTAAGTGCTCATGGGTAGGCCAAGCGAATATAATAAAAATGACAATACTACCCAAATTAATTTACTTATTTAGTGCCATACCAATCAAACTCCCAAGAAATTATTTTACAGATATAGAAAAAATAGTACCAAAGTTCATTTGAAAGAACAAAAGGTCAAGGATTTCAAGAGAACTAATGAAAAAAAAAAGACAGATGAAGGTGGCCTTGCTGTACCAGATCTAAAACTATATTATAAAGCAGAGGTCATCAAAATCATTTGATACTGGCTGAGAAATAGAGCAGTCTATCCTGGCATAGGATAGGATATCAGGACAAGCTAGGTAATAATGTTAGCAATTTAGTGTTTGATAAACCCAAAGACCCCAGATTTTGGGATAAGTACTCAATATTCAGCAAAAACTGCTGGGAAAATTGGAAACTAGTGTGGAAGAAACTAAGACTGGACCCACACCTAACACCACACACCAAGATAAGATCTAAATGGGTTCATGATCTAGATATAAAAAGTGATGTTATAACCAAATTAGAGGAACATGGGATAATTTACCTCTGAGACCTGTGGAGATGGAATAAATTTATGTCCAGGGAAGATCTGGAACTCTTAATTGAACACCAGATAGATAATTTTGATTATATTAAATTAAAAAGTTTCTGTACTAACAAAACTATTGCAGACAAGATTAGGAGAGAAGCATTAAATTGGGAAATTATCTTTACATTTACGGGTTCTGATAAAGGTCTCATCTCTAAGATATATAGAGAATTGTTTCACATTTATAAAAATTCAAGCCATTCTCCAATTGATAAATGGTCAAAGGATATGAACAGACAATTTTCAGATGATGAAATCAAAATTATTTATAATCTTATGAAAAGGTGCTCCAAATCACTATTGCTCAGAGAAATGCAAATTAAGACAACTCTGAGGTACCATTATCCACCTGTCAGATTGGCTAAAATGACAGGAAAAGATAATGATGAATGTTGGAGGGGATGTGGGAAGACTGGGACACTGATACATTGTTGGTGGAACTGTGAACGGATCCAACCATTCTGGAGAGCAATTTGGAGCTATCCTCAAAAAGTTATCAAACTGTGCATACCCTTTGACCCAGCAGTGTTTCTACTGGGCTTATATCACAAAGAAATCATAAAAGAAGGAAAGTACCCCACATGTGCAAGAATGTTTGTGGCAGCTCTTTTTGTGTGGCTAGAAACTGGAAACTGAGTAGATGCCCATCAATTGGAGAGTGGCTTAATAAATTATGGTATATGAATGTTATGGAATATTATTGCTCTGTAAGAAACGACCAACAGGACGATTTCAGAGAGGCCTGGAGATACTTGCATGAACTTATGCTGAGTTGATGAGCAGAACCAGGAGATCGTTGTACACGGCAACAACAGTACTATATGAGGATCAGTTCTAATGGACATGACTCTCTTCAACAATGAAATTCTTCAAACCAATTACAATTGTTCAGTGAGGAAGGCCATATATACCCAGAGAGAGGGATGTGAAATGTGGACCACAACATAACATTTTTATGTTCTCTATTGATGTTTGCTTACATTGTATTTCCTTTATCAGATTATTCTCTCTTATAGATATGATTTCTCCTGAACAAAAAAATGATGTGTGGCAATAACTATAATATATTCGATTTAAGTATTTTGACATAATTATCATGTAGTGGATATTCTGCCATCTAGGGGAGGGGTGGGGAGTAAGGGGGAAAAATTTGTAACAGAAAGCTTTGTAAGGGTTAATGTTTAGGAATTACCCATACATATGTTTTGCAAATAAAAAGTATTAATAAAAAAATTAAAAAAAATTTTTATACAAACAAAACTAATGCAGACAAGATTAGAAGGTAAGCAATAAACTGGGAAAACATTGTTACTTTCAAAGGTTCTGACAAAGGCCTCATTTCTAAAATATATAGAGAATTGACTTAAATTTATAAGAATTCAAGTCATTTTCCTATTGATAAGTGGTCAAAGGATACGAGCAGACAATTTTCAGATGAAGAAATTGAAACTATTTCTATTCAGATGAAAAGGTGTTCCAAATCACTAGTGATCAGAGAACTGCAAATTAAGAGAACTCTAAGATACCACTAAACACCTGTCAGATTGGCTAAGATGACAGGAAAAGATAATAACGAATGTTAGAGGGGATGTGGGAAAACTGGGGCACTGATACATTGTTGGTGGAAGTGTGAATGGATCCAACCATTCTGGAGAACAATTTGGAACTATGCTCAAAAAGTTATCAAACTGTGCATACCCTTTGACCCAATACTGTTTTTACTGGGCCTATATTCCAAAAAAATCTTAAAGAAGAGAAAGGGACCCACATGTGCAAAACTGTTTGGGACAGTCCTTTTTGTAGTGGCAAAAAACTGGAAACTAAATGGATGCCCATCAATGGGAAAATAACTGAATAAATTATGGTATATGAATGTTATGGAATATTATTGTTCTATAAGAAACGACCAACAAGATGATTTTAGAAAAGCCTGGAGAGACTTATATGACCTGATGCTAAGTGAAATGAGCAGAACCAGGAGATTATTATACACAGCAACAAGAAGACTATGCTATGATCAATTCTGATGGACATGGTTCTCTTCAACAATGAGGTTATTCACACCAGTTCCTATTGTTCAGTGATGAAGAAAGTCATATACATCCAGAGAGAGGCCTGTGGGAACTGAGTCTGGACCACAATATAGCATTTTAATGCTTTCCGTGAATGTTTGCTTGCATTTTGTTTTCCTTCTTAGATTGTTTTTTTTTTCTTTTTCCAGATGATTTTTCTTGTGAAGCCAGATAACTGTATAGATATGTATACACATATTGTAGTTATCATATATTTTAATATATTTAACATGTATTAAACTACCTGCCATCTAGGGAGGGGGTGGGGGAAGGAGGGAAAATTTGGAACAGAAAATTTTGCAAAGGTCAATGTAGAAAAATTACTCACATATTCTGTAAATAAAATGCTTTAATAAACAAACAAAAAAGACAACTCTGAGATATCACTATACACCTCTCAGATTGGCTAAGATGACAGGAAAACACAAGGACGAATGTTAGAAGGGATGTGGGAAAACTGTGACACTAATACATTGTGGGTGGAGTTATGAACTATTCAACCCGTCAAGAGAGCAATTTAGAACTATGCTTAAAGGGTTATCAAACTGTGCATACCCTTCAATCCAGCAGTGTCTCTATTTGGGTCTATATACCAAAGAGACGATAAAAAAGGAAAAAGGACCCACATTTCCAAAAGTATTTATGACAACCCTTTTTTTTAGTGTCAAGAAACTAGAAACAGAGAAGACGTCTGTCAATTGGAAAATAGTTGAATAAATTATGGTATATGGATGTCATTTATATTACCTATACTTATTTGAAATGGGATTTCTCTTACTACCTCTTACTACTGAACTTTGTAACATATAAAAATGCTGATAATTTATGTGGGTTTTTTACATCCTACAATTTTGCTAAGTTGTTAATTGTTTCTAGTAGTTTTTGATTCTCTGATTCTATAAATATACATGAGATAATCTGCAAAAAAGATAGTTTTTAAGGGTGGAGCCAAGGTGGCAAAGTGAAGTCAGGAAGCTGCTTGAGCTGTCACAGTTTCCCTTAAAAACCACATGAAACAACCTATGAAAGTGCTCATAAAAACTTTAAAAATGCAAATAAGATAGGTAGAGGGAAAATGAGGGGGAAAATGAGAGGTATTCAAGAGAGGGTAAGTAGCTTTAAAAATGAAGGCAATTCCTAAAAATTACATTTGACCAAATACAAAAAAAAATCCACATCTTCAAAATTATAATTAATCAAAAGGAATTCTTATTCCAAAAATTATTATTACAAAAGTTAACTGATGAAAATAACATTAAAAAGTAGAACAGGACAAATTGAAGCTAATGATATTATTTGACATCAAAAATCAATTAAACTGGGACTATTGGAGGGGCGGAGCCAAGATGGCGGAGTGAAAAGGTGACTCTCTGTCTCTCCTACGATCTTCTCTCAAATTAACAATAAAATAAGCCTCTGAACTGATCTTCAAGTCAACGAACTCAGAAATATTTGGACACTGCTTTCTGAAGAACTTCATATCAGGTTTGTCTAACTCGGACAGAGAGATAAATAGAAGACTCCTGTGTAGACCAGAAGTGAGGGTGGGACTCAGCTCAGCTCATCCTGGCAAAAATTCCAAACTCCAAACTCCAAATTCCAAACCCCTGGGGTTTATCTGAGGTACTCGGGACACTCTGCCCTGATTGGGGGCAGGTGTTGTGGCAGACTTGCCTTGTTTAAGGAGTAATTCGGACTTAGTCCTAGCCCAGCACCTTAAGTCAACTTGCCGAAGTGCCCCAGTGCAAAGATCTTCAGGTGCCTTTCAGCCGCCGTTTTTTCCGCTACCTTAAAGAGATATCCACGCTGTCCAAAAAAAAAAAAAAAAAAAAAAAGGAAGAGGCAAAAGAGAGCTCTCACCATAGACAGCTTTTATCAAGACAAAGAAGTGATGACCCCAGATTCTGAGGTTCCTTTAGACAAAATACCAGAAGAAGGTATTAAAGACCATCACTGGTCACTTTTTCAAAAGGCCTTTCTGGAAGATTGCATAAAGAACCTCAAAAGACAGCTGGCGGATAAATTGGAAAATAAACTGAAATCAGTGCAAGAAGGATATGATGCCTTGCAAAAGAGATATGAAAAAGACACCAATTTATTGAAAAATGAAATTAGTGAAGTGGAAAAAGAGTGCAATGAACAAATTGGCCAGTTACAAAAGGAGCTTAAAAAGGTAACTGAAGAAAACATCACTTTAAAAATAAGAATTGAACAAATGCAAATGAATGACTCAATAAGACTTCAAGAATCAGTCAAACAAAAACAAAAAAAATGAAAAATTAGAAGAAAATATGAAATATCTCCTACGAAAAACAACTGACTTGGAAAATAGATCTAGGAGAGACAATCTAAGGATTATTGGACTTCCTGAAAACCATGATGAAAAAAAGAATCTAAACACTATTTTCCAGGAAATCCTGAAAGAAAACTGCCCTGAGATTGTACAATCAGAAGGCAAAATCACCATTGAAAGAATTCACCGATCACCTCCTGAAAGAGACCCCAAAAGTAAAACACCAAGGAATATCGTGGCTAAATCAGGACTATACCACCAAGGAAAAGATTCTGCTAGCAGCTAGAAAGAAACAATTCAAATACCGAGCATCAATAATTAGAATCACACACCATCTGTCAGCCTCCACATTGAAGGATCGAAGGGCCTGGAACCAGATATTCCAAAGGGCAAAGGAACTTGGATTACAGCCAAGAATAACCTATCCAGCTAGAATGAGCATTATCCTCTAAGGAAGAAGATGGTCATTCAATGATATAGTTGGATTTCACCTATTGCTAATGAAAAGGCCAGATCTGAACAAAAAATTCGACCTCCAAGCACAGAACTCAAGAGATGCATAAAAAGATTAAAAAGAAAGGACTCTTGAGAACTTTATTTCTACTATGGGGATACTTAAAGTTTGGAGGTATACTTAACTAGATATTACTTTGATAATATGAAAAAGAAAACCAGAGGGGGAAAGGCTATCATACTGGTGAAAAGAGGGAAAAGGTGGTAAAAAAAAAAAAAGATCTAAAAAAAAGGAGGTAAAAACAAGGTAAAACCACTTGAAGAGTCAAAGAAAACCTAATTGAGAGAAAGACGGGAAAGAGATGAAAATTGTGTAAATCTTACTCTCATCAGGTTGGGCTCTAAAAGTGTATATCAGACATTTGATTTCACATAGAAACTTGTCTGTTGCTAGAGGGAAGTGGGAGGGAAAGGAGGAAAAGTAAGGGACAAACTAATAGAAGGGAAAATAGAAGAATCAGGGGAAAGGAGTAAAAACAGGGGGAGGGGATCTAAAGGGTGGGGTATTGTTTGGGGGAGGGGCTCATCAAAAGCAAATTACTGAGGAGGGGGGAAGGGAGAAAGGGGAAAGGAAGGGGGAAAACATAACTTGGGTAAATAAGATGGCAGGAAATAAACAATTAGTTATTCTAACTGTGAATGTGAATGGGATGAACTCTCTCATAAAGCGGAAGCAGATAGCAGACTGGATTAAAAACCAGAATCCCACAATATGTTGTCTACAAGAAACACATCTAAAACATAGTGACACATATAGGATGAAGGTAAACGGCTGGAGCAGAAAATATTATGCTTCAGGTGAAAAACAGAAAGCAGGGGTAGCAATCCTTATCTCAGATCAAGTAAAAGCCAAGATAGATCTAATCAAAAGAGATAAGGAAGAAAACTATATTTTATTAAAGGGTACCATAGACAATGTAGGAATATCTATACTAAATATATATGTATATATATATATACATATATATATATATGTATATATATATATAGACACACCAAGTGCAATAGCACAAAGATTCCTAGGGGAGAAATTAAGAGAGATGCAAGAAAAAATAGACAGCCAAACTATACTAGTGGGGGATCGCAATCTTGCTCTCTCAGAATTAGATAAATCAAACAACAAAATAAACAAGAAAGAAACTAGGGAGATAATTGTTAGAAAAGTTAGGTATGATAGATCTATGGAGAAAGTTGAATGGATTCAGTAGGGAGTTTACTTTTTTCTCAGCAGTCCATGTAACTTATACAAAAATTGACAATGTGTTAGGGCATAAAAACCTCAAAATCAAATGCAGAAAGGCAGAAATAGTAAATGCATCCTTTTCAGATCATGATGCAATAAAAATCACATGCAATATAAGGCCAGGAGAAAATAAACCCAAAGTTAATTGGAAATTAAATAATCTAATCCTGAAGAATGAATGGGTGAAAGAGCAAATCATAGACACAATCAAAAATTTCATTCAGGAGAATGACAATAAGGAGACAACATACCAAAATTTATGGGATATGGCCAAAGCGGTTAGAAGGGGCAATTTTATATCTCTAGATGCATACTTGCATAAAGTAGAGAAAGAAAACATCAATGAATTTGGCTTATTATTAAAAAACTAGAAAAAGAACTTAAAAACCCTCAATTAAATACCAAATTGGAAATCCTAAAAATAAAAGGAGAAATTAATAAAATTGAAAATAAGAAAACTAGGATTAATAAATAAAACTAAGAGTTGGTTCTACGAAAAAACCAACAAAATAGATAAGACTTTAGTTAATTTGATCAGAAAAAGGAAAGAGGAAAATCAAATTGTTAGTCTCAAGAATGATAAGGGAGAACATCCCTCCAATGAAGAGTAAATTAGAGCAATAATTAGGAGGTACTTTGCCCAACTTTATGCCAGTAAATTTGATAATCTAAAATAAATGGAGGAATATCTACAAAAATATAGATTGCCCAGGTTAACAGAAGAGGATATAAATTATTTAAATAGCCCCATATTAGAAAAAGAAATAGAACAAGCTATTAACCAACTCCCTAAGAAAAAATCTTCAGGGCCAGATGGATTTACATGTGAATTCTACCAAACATTCAAAGAACAATTAATTCCAATACTACACAAACTATTTGAGAAAATAGGGACAGAAGGTGTACTGCCAAAATCCTTCTATGAGACCGATATGGTGCTGATAGCTAAACCAGGTAGGGTGAAAACAGAAAGAAAACTATAGACCCATTTCCCTAATGAATATTGATGCAAAAATTTTAAATAAGATATTAGCAATGAGATTACAGAAAGTCATCCCCAGGATAGTACACTATGACCAAGTAGGATTTATACCAGGGATGCAGTGGCTGGTTCAATATTAGGAAAACTATCAGCATAATTAATTGTATTAATAACCAAACTAACAAAAACCATATGATTATCTCAACAGATGCAGAAAAAGCCTTTGATAAAATCCAACACCCTTTCCTATTAAAAACACTAGAGCATATAGGAATAAATGGGCTTTTCCTTAAAATGATCAGTAGCATCTATTTAAAACCATCAGCAAGCATCATATGTAATGGAGACAAACTAAAACCATTCCCCATAAGATCAGGAGTGAAACAAGGCTGCCCACTGTCACCATTACTATTTAATATTGTATTAGAAATGTTAGCTTTAGCAATAAGAGAAGAAAAAGAGATAAAAGGAATCAGAGTAGGTAATGAAGAAACCAAATTATCACTCTTTGCAGATGACATGATGGTATACTTAGGGAACCCTAGAGACTCAACTAAAAAACTACTAGAAACAATTCACAACTTTAGCAAAGTGGCAGGATTCAAAATTAATCCACATAAATCATCAGCATTTTTATGTATTACCCACAAAGTTCAGCAGCAAGAGATACAAAAAGAAATCCCATTCCAAATAGCAGATCATAGGATAAAATATTTGGGAATGTATCTGCCAAGGAAAAGTCAGAAACTATATGAACTAAACTACAAAACACTTTCCACACAAATAAAATCAGACCTAATCAATTGGAAAAATATTAAGTGCTCATGGGTAGGCAGAGCAAACATAATAAAAATGACAATACTACCCAAACTAATCTATTTATTTAGTGCCATACCAGTCAAACTCCCAAGAAATTATTTTACAGATCTAGAAAAAATAGTAGCAAAGTTAATTTGGAAGAACCAAAGGTCAAGGATTTCAAGGGGATTTATGAAAAAAAAAGTCAGATGAAGGTGGCCTTGCTGTACCAGATCTAAAACTATATTATAAAGCAGCGTTCATCAAAACCGTTTGGTACTGGCTAAGAAATAGAGCAGTCGATCAGTGGCCCAGGATAGGTTATCAGGACAACCTAGGCAATAACCTTAACAATCTAGTGTTCGATAAACCCAAAGACCCCAGCTTTTGGGAAAAATAATCACTATTTGGCAAAAACTCCTGGGAAAATTGGAAACTAGTGTGGAAGAAATTAGGGCTTGACCCATACCTAACACCACATACCAAGATGAGATATAAATGGGTTCATGATCTAGATATAAAGAGGGACGTTGTAAGCAAGTTAGAGGAACGTAATATAGTTTATCTCTCAGACCTGTGGAGATGGAATAAATTTATGTCCAAAGAAAACCTGGAACTACTAATTGAACACCATATGGATAATTTTGATTATATTAAGTTAAAAAGTTTCTTTACAAATAAAACAAATGCAGACAAGATTAGGAGGGAAGCATCAAATTGGGAAACCATCTTTACATTTAATGGTTCTGATAAAGGACTCATTTCTAAAATATATAGAGAATTGTCTCATATATATAAGAATTCAAGCCACCCTTCAATAGATAAGTCGTCAAGGGATATGAACAGACAATTTTCAGATGATGAAATTAAAACCATCTCTAGTCATATGAAAAGTTGCTCCAAATCACTATTGTTCAGAGAAATGCAAATTAAGACAACTCTGAGGTACCACTACACACCTGTCAGATTGACTAAAATGACTGGAAAAGATAACGATGAATGTTGGAAGGGATGTGGGAAGGCTGGGACACTGATGCATTGTTGGTGGAGCTGTGAATGGATCCAACCATTCTGGAGAGCAATTTGGAGCTATGCTCAAAAAGTTGTCAAACTGTGCATACCCTTTGACACAGCAGTGTTTCTACTGGGCCTATATCCCAAAGAGATCTTAGAGGAGGGAAAGGGACCCACCTGTGCAAGAATGTTTGTGGCAGCCCTTTTTGTAGTGGCTAGAAACTGGAAACTGAAGGGATGCCCATCAGTTGGAGAGTGGCTGAATAAATTATGGTATATGAATGTTATGGAATATTATTGCTCTGTAAGAAACGACCAGCAGGACGATTTCAGTGAGGCCTGGAGAGACTTGCATGAACTGATGCTGAGTGAAACGAGCAGAACCAGGAGATCATCATACACAGCAACAACAGTATTACATGATGATCAATTCTGATGGACATGGCTCTCTGCAACAAAGAATTGTCTCAAACCAGTTCCAATTGTTCACTGAAGAAAACCATATACACCCAGAGAGAGGGATATGAAATATGGACCACAATGCAGCATTTTCATGATCTCTATTGACATTTGCTTGCATTGTGTTGCCTTTCTCTGATTTTCTTTTTTTCTTGTAGATAGTATTTTTCTTGCATAACTTCTCAAGCATTTCAACATTATTAACATGTAGTGGACTTCCTGCCATCTAGGGGAGGGGAGGGAACTGGGGGTAAAATTTGTAATGGAAAGCTTTGTAAAGATCAATGCTGGGGAACTACCCATACATATGTTATGCAAATAAAAAGCTTTAATAAAAAAAAGAAATAAAGAAAACTCCAAATGGAGTCACAAAAAAAAATCAATTAAACTAAAATGACTGAAAAAAAGGAAGAATATGTGAAATACCTCGTTAGAAAAACAGCTGCCCGGAAAATAGATCCAGAAGAGACAATTTAAAAATCATTGTTCTATGTTAAAGGCCATGACCAAAAAATAAAGAGCCTGGATATCATGCTGTAAGACATCACCAAGGAAGTCTTCCCCAATATTCTAGAAAAAGAGGGGGAAATAGTCTTTGAAAGAATCTGTTGATCACCTCTAGAAACAGATCCCACAAGGAAAACCCCAATGAACATTATTGCAAAGCTCCAAAATTACTGTCTCAAAGAAAAAATCTTGCAAGCTGCCAGATAAAAGCAATTCAAATATCAATGAGCAATGGTTAGGATGAACCATGAATTAGCACCTGCTACAGTAAATGATGTGAGGGCCTGGAATACCATATTCTGGAATGCAAAGGCTCTGGGGCTAAAACCAAGAATTAACTACCAAGCAAGACTGAGCATCATCTTTCAGGGGAGGTGATGGAACTTCAAAGAAGTAAGAGACTTTCAATGATTTTTTATTGCAAAAAAAGAAGCTAAACAGAAAATTCAGTCTTCAAAAATAAGACTCAAGAGAAGCATAGAAAGGTAAACAGGGGAAAACATATATTATTTAAAGTTTAAACAGTTTACATCCCTAGATGGGAAATGTATCTGTTTCTTGGGCAGATAGGGGTAGGAGGGGCGTCATTTGGATAGAGGGTGTGCCTGTGAATGTACTCTGATGTGATGTTACACTAGAGGAAAAGAAGGGAGGGGTATGAGCATTGTCTCAAGCTTGATCTCATCAGTTTTGGCTCAAAGAAGGAATAAGTTAATCATTTAGTTGAGTGTAGAAATTTATCTAATGCTATAAAGAAGTAAGAGAAAGAATAAAGAAAAGGGAGAGGCTGAAAGGGAGAGTGGAAATACTAGGGAAAAAGGTAAGAGAAGGGGAAGTGGGTAGGGTAGGTTAAGAAAACAAATCATATTATTGTTCTGAAAGAAACGACCAGCAGGATGATTGCAGAACCAGGAGATCATTATACACAGCAACAGGAAGACTATATGGTGATCAGTTCTGAAGGACATGATTCTCTTCAGCAATGAGATGTTTCAAATCAGTTCCAGTTATTGAGCAATGAAGAAAACCATATACACGCAGGAAAAGACCTGTGGGATCTGAGTGTGGACCACAATATAGCATTTTCATGCTCTCTATTGATGTTTGCTTGCATTATGTTTCCCTTCTCAGATTTTTTTTTCTTGAAGATCCGATTTTTCTTGTGCAACAAGATAACTGTATAAATATGTATACATACATACACATACACACACACACACACAAAGAAAACAAATCATTACTAAGAGAAGAGGGGAGGGATTATAGAAGATAAGGGTAGGGGATGGAGTGGGTTTAAGAAACAAAACACTACTAAAGACAGGAAGGAAAGAGAGAACACAATTATATACAAGGGGAGAAAATAGGATGGAAGGAAATACAGAACTGGTAATCATAATTGCTAAAGCAAATGGAATTAACTCTCCCATGAAACAGAAGTGAATAGCAGAGTGGATTAAAAAACATAATCTTAAAATATATTGTATACAAGAAATACACAGAGAGAAACATACAGAGTAAAGTTAAAATGCTGGAACAGAATTTATTATGCTTCAGTTGAATTAAAAGAAAGCAAGGGTAGCAATTCTGATCTCAGGGGGAAAAAAAAGTAAAACTAGATCTAATTTAAAGAAAGATAGGGAAGAAAAGCACATCTTGTTAAAGAGTTTCATAAACAATGATGTAGTAAAGCTACAAAATGTATATGCCCCAAGTGGTAGAGCACACAAATTCCAAGAGAAGGTAGTAAGATAGTTACAGGAAGAAATAGATAGTAAGATTATATTAGTAGGGGATCTTATCCTTCCCCTCTCAGAATTAGAGAATTCTAACCACAAAATAAACAAGAAAGAAATTGGGAGGTTAATAGAATCCTAGAAAACCTAGATATTATAGATCTTTGGAGAAAATTGAAAAGGTACAGAAAGGAATACACATTTTCTCAGAAGTACATGGCATCAAAACAAAAATTGACTATGTATTAAGACACAAAACCCAAAATCAAATGCAGAGAGGCAAAGATAGTAAATACTTCCTTTTCGGAAAAGGATAAAATAAAAATTATGTTCAATAAAGAGCCAGGGCAAATTGACTAAAAACCAATTGGAAATTAAATAATCTAATTCTAAAGAATGAGTTGTTCAAATAACAAATTACATAAACAGTACAAAATTTCATCCAAGATAATAACAATAATAAGAAAACATACCAAAAGCATATGGGATGTAGCCAAAGCAGTTCTTAGGGGAAAATTTGCATTTCCAAATAACTTCATGAATAAAATAAAGAAGAAAATCAAAGAATTGGGCATGCAACTAAAAAAACCTACACAAATAAACAAGCTAAAAACCCCCAAATAAATACCAAATTAGAATTCTGAAACTCAAAGGCGAAATTAAAAAAAAAAACTATTGAATTAATTAATAACTAATTAATAAAACTAAGAATTGGTTTTATGAAAAACCAACAAATTCAATAAGCTTTTATTTAATTTCATTACAAAAAAAGAAAATCAAATTGTTAATATCACAAATGAACAAGGGAAACTTTTCACCAATGAAGAGGAAATTGGAGCAATAATTAGAAACTATTTTTCCCAACTATATGCTAATAAATCTGATAATCTAAGTGAAATGTATGAATATTTATTAAAAAATATAGGTTTCTGAGACTAACAGAAGAGGAAATAAATTACTTAAATAAATCTCAATAGATGTAGAAAAAGCATTTGACAAAATACTTCACATATTCCTATTAAAAACATTAGAGAATATAGAGCTAATGGAAGCTTTCCTTAAAATAATAAGCGTTATCTGTCTAAAATAAATAGCAAGGCTTATCTGTAATGGAGAGAAGCTGGATACATTCCCAATAAAATCAGGGATAAAACAAGAATGCACATTATCACCACTATTATTTATTGTTGTATTAGAAATGTTGTTAGCAATAAAAAAGAAAAAGAAATTAAAGAAATTAGAATAGGCAATGATGAAATAAACTATCACTCTTTGAAGATGATAAGATGATATACTTAGAGAATCCTAGAACATCATCCAAAAACCTACTAGAAACAATCCACACCTTTAGCAGAGTTGCAGAATATAAAATAAACCCACACAAATATATTACTGAGAAATCCCAGCAGCAAGAGATAGAAAGAGAAATTTTATTTAAGATAACTGTAGGCAAAAAAAAAAAAAAATTGGGGCATCTGCCTGCCTAGGCAAACCCAGGGGCTATATGAACACAATTACAAAACACTGCTCACAAAAATAAAGTCAGATCTAAAAAATTAGAAACAATATCAATTACTCATGGTAACCCAAGCTAATATAATAAAAATGACAATTTTGTCGAAATTGATTTACTTGGTGCCATACCACTGACAATATTTTTTATATAATTAGGAAAAATGACAACAAAATTCATCTGGAAGAACAAAAGGTCAAGAATAGCAAGGGAATTAATGAAAAAAAGAAAAAAAAACAAAGGATAGTGCCTAAGAAGTACCAGACCTAAAACTATATTATAAAGCTGCAGCAAACAGATCCATTTGGTACTGGCCAAGAAATAGAGTGGTGAATCAATAGAATAGGTTAGATACATGACACAATACTCAATACCTACAGTAATGTAGTATTGATAAACCTCCAAACTCCAGTTTCTCTGATAAGAAATCACTATTTAACAAAAATTTCTGGGAAAACCATAAAATAATATGCAGAAAATCTGCATACCAAATTAAGGTCAGAATGGGTAAAAGATTTGGGTATAAGTGAGGATATCATAAACAAATGAGAAGATCAAAGGATAATTTACCTGCCAGATTTTGGAGAAGGGAGGAATATATGACCAAAGAAAAACTAAAGAATATTATGAAATGCAAAAGGAACTTTGATTACATTAAATTAAAAAGGTTTTGCACAAACAAAACCAACAAACAGTAACAAGAATAAAAGAGAAATTCAAAATTGGGAAAAATTTTTACATCCAATGTTTTTGATAAAGATCTCACTTCTAAATATATATATATATACATATAAATTTGACACATTTATATATGTGTGTGTACACACACACACACACACACACACACATATATATATATATATAAATGTGTCAAATTTACAAAATACAACTCATTCTCCAGTTCATAAATGGTCAAAGGATATGAGCAGATCATTTTCAGATGATAAAATTAAAGCCATTGGTCATCAAATGAAACAATGTTCTAAATCATTCTTGATTAGAGATATGCAAATTAAAACAACTCTGGGGTACCATCTCACATCTCTTGGCTCAGATAACAGGAAAAGATGATGATAAACGTTGGTGAGGATATGTGAAAACTAGAACACTAATGAATTGTTGATGGAGTTGTGAAATGATCCAACCAGTCTGGAGAACAGTTTGGAACTATGCCAAAAGGACTATAAAACTGTTTATACCCTTTGATCCAGCAGTGCTACTGCAATGTCTGTATGTCAAGGAAATCAAAAAGTACCACATGTTCAAAAATGTCTGTTGCTGTTCTTTTTGTAGTAGCAAAAAATTGGAAAATGAGTAGATACCTATTAATTGTGGAATTGCTGAATAAGTTATAGTATATGAAGGTAATGGAATATTACCATTCTATAAAAAAATGCAATCCAAATTGATTTTAGAAGGTCTGGAAAGATTTACCTGAACTGGTACTGAGCAAAACAAACAGAATCATGAATACATTGTACACAATAACAGTAAGAATATGCCATGATCAACATGAAAGACTTATTTTTTCTCAGTCTTCCGTGATCCAAGGCAATGCAGTTAGATTGGATAGAAAATGCCATCTGCAATGAAAAAAGAACTGTACAGATTGAATGTAAATCAAAGAAAGCTGTGTTCACTTCTTTTTTCTGTTTTTTTTTCTTCCATGATTTTTCTCTTTTGTTCTGATTTTTCTCTCCCAACATGATTCATAAAGCAATGTGTATTAAAAATTAACATAAATACAAATTTAAAAATTAAGGAAGAAGTTATTTCATATCTAATTTTAGATATTTACCAGCTGTTTGACCTTGCACAAGTCACTCAGTCTCTTCATGCCTCCATTTCTTCAAACATAAAATAGGAAAAATAATCTCATTGACAGCCAAGGATCAAATAGGATATTTGAAAAGTGCTTATCACAATGCCTGGCATACAGGAGATACTTCTGCTCCCTTACTCTGACTTTGTTCTTAGGATTAATGCTTGTATTACTCACATTACTGGTTAATAAAGTTTGGTTTTGTGTAATAAAAAAATGAATGATAGTTTTGCTTCTTCATTGTCTACTCTAATTCCTTCAGTTATTTTTTCTTCTTTTATTGCTAAATTTAGCATTTCTAGTACTTTATTGATTGAATAATAGTGCTGATAATGGGCAATTTGTTTCAGCCCTGCTTTTATTATGGATGTTTCTAGCTCATCTCTGCTACATATAATGCTTACTCTTGTGTTTAACTAGGTTCTGCTTATTATTTTAAGAAAAACTCCATTTATATTATGCTTTTTGGTGTGCTTAATAGGAATGGGTGTTGCATTTTGTCCAATGCTTTTTCTGCATCTATTAAAACAATCATATGTTTTCTATTAGTTTCTTTATTGATGTGGTCAGTTTTGGTGATAGTTTTCCTGATAGTGAATAAAACCTGAATTCCTGGGATTTATACCTTGGGCATAGCATATTATGCTGGTGACAAGTTGCAGTAATCTCTTTGCTAATACTTTATTTAAGATTTTTGCATCAATATTCATTGGGGAAATTGGTCAATAATTGTCTTTCTGATTTAGGTATCAGCATCATACCTGTGTCTTAAAAGGAATCCTTAACAGGATTTAAAAGGACTCCTTTCCTTATTTTTTCTGAATAATTCATATAATATTAGAATTAATTTTTTTAAATATCTGGTGGAATTCATTTGTAAATTCATCTGGTCCTGAATTTTTTTTTCCTTAGGGAATTCATTAATGAATTGTTCAATTTCTTTATTTCCTTGTATTAATCTGGGCAATCTATATTTCTATAAGTATTCATCCATTTCACTTAGATTATCAGATTTATTGGCATGCAGTTGGGCAAAATAGCTCCTAATTATTTCTTTAATTTCCTTTTCATTAATGATAAATTCACACCCTTTTCATTTTTGATACTGGTAATTAGTTTTCTTCTCTTTTTTTCTAATCAAATAAACCAAAGGTTTATCTATTTTGTTGTTATATGCCTAATTCATTCATAACTTTTTTCCATTTTGTTCATGTAAACACTTAGAGATATAAAAATTCCCCCAAGAACTGCTTTGGCTGCATTCCATAAATTTTGGTATATTGTCTCATTATTATCATTTACTTGGATTAATTTATTGATTGTTTTTATGATTTGTTATTTTACCCATTTGTTTTTTATTATTAGATTATTTAGTTTCCAATTAATTTTTAGTCTATTTTTATGGCCTTTTATTACACATAAATTTCATTGCAACACAATCTGAAAAGGATGCTTTTACTATTCCTGCCTTTCTACATTTGGCTGTGAGGTTTATATGGCTAAAATAATCTATATTTGTATAGATGCCAGTTATCACTGAGAAAATGGTATATACCTTTCTATTCTTAATTAGATTTCTGCAAAGATCTATCATACCTAACTTTTCTAAAATTCTATTCACTTTATTAACTTCTTTCTTGGTTTTTTTTTGTTTTTTTTCTGTTTTTTGGTTAAATTCATGTAGTTCTGATGGAGTTAGATTGAAATCCTCCACTACTATTGTTTTGCTATCTATTTCTTCTTGCAACTTCCTTAATTCCTCGTCTAGGAGTCTGGATGTTATACCACTTTGTGCATATATATTTAGTATTGCTATTACTTTATTTTCTATAGTACCTTTTAGCAAGATGTAGTTTCCTTTCTTATCTTTTTTAATTAGGTCTATTTTGCTTATGCTTGATCTGAGATCAGGACTGCTATTCTTGCTTTATTTTACTTCAGTTGAAGCATAGTATATTTTTTTCTAGTCTTTTACCTTTACTCTGTATGTATTTGTCTGCTTCAAATGTCTTTCTTGTAAACTTTTAATCCACTTGTGAACTTTTAATCCACTCTGCTATCTGCTTCCATTTTATGAGAGTTCATTCCTTTCCCATTCACAATTAAGATTACTAACTCTGTATTTCCCACCATCCTATTTTCCCCAAGTTATAATTTTTCTTTCATTTTAGCCTTTGCCTCCTGTGATTTCCTTTTGACCATCACCTCTCTCAATCTTCCTCTCATTTTTCAATCCACCTGTCTTAACTCTTTCTCCTACTTCTGCCCTTCCTTCTACTAGCCTCTTCCCTTCCTTTCCCTTTTTCCCTCTTATTTTCCTATACAGTAAGACAAATTTCTCTGCCAAACTTAGAATTTCTGTCATTTCCTTTTTGAGGCAAAGCCAATGAGCTTAAGATTCAAACAATGCATATTTCCCTCCCTTCTTTCCCTCAACTCTAATACATCTTTTGTGCCATGTTTGTGTGATGTAATTTACTCCATTTAATTCCCTCTTCCTCTTCTCCCAGTACAATATCTTTTTTACATCATAATATTAAAGTCAACTTATACCTATAACCTCCAAGTATACCCTAACTACCCTGACAAAGATACAGTTATCAGAAGTCCATTCCATATAGGAATATAAATATTTTAACCTTTAAACACACAATATTTTTTCTTCCCCTTAACCTTTTTTATGCTTCTCTTGAGTCTTATATTTGGAGAGCAGATTAAAGCAAAAGACCATGCCCATGCAGCACAGGAAGAAAGTCAGCAACACTCGTCCTAGGGCAGTGTGAAGCCACTGTTACCTGTAGAGGAAGCTTAGAACAATCTCTCCTTTGTCCTAAGAGAAGATCTCAGTCTTTTAAAATGAGTAAAAAAGCAAAAAGAACTCTGACTATAGATAGCTTTTATGTAGACAGAGAACAACAGTGTTCAAAGCCAGAGGACACTAAAGGCAATCTCCAGATGAAGCCCCAAAGGGTGACAAAAGTTGATTCCATATCACAAGGTTCTCTTGAAAAAATTCAACAAGGATTTTGAAAGAGAGTTATAAAAAAAATAAGGAAAACAAATGAGAACATTGCAGGAGTGTTTGGAAAAAGAAACATGAAATTATCTGAAGAAAACTCCTTAAAAATAGATTTAGTGAAAGGGAAAAGGTATATAATACTTTACAAAAATAGATTTGATGAAATGGAAAAAGACACCATCACATTAAATAATAGAATTTGTAAAAAAGAAAAAAATGAACAAAAACAACTCATTTAAAAGTTCAATTGGCCAAATGCAGGAGGAGGTTAAAAAGCTAACTGAAAAAATAATTCATTAAAAATTAGATTTGAACAAATGGAAGTGAATGACTCAATGAGAATTCAAGAATCAGTCAAATGCAACAAAAAAAATGAAAAAGAAAAGAAGAAAGGTGCAAAATACCTAAAAAAAAGCAACTGATCTGAAAAATAAAACCAGAAAAGACAATCTAAAAATCATTGGACTACCTGAAAACCATTATTAAAATAAAGACTCCAGACATCATCTTTCAGAAAATCATTAAGGAAAACTATCCGGAAGTTTTAGAACCAGAAGGTAAAATAGCCATTGAAAGAATTCACCAATCATCTCCTGAAAAAGACCCCAAAATGAAAAATCTAGGGAATATCATAGCTAAATCTCAGAATTATCAAATCAAGGAGAAAATATTGCATGCAGTAAAAAGAAACAATTCAAATATCGAAGAGCCACAATCAAGATTACCCAGGACCTAGCAATTTCCACCTTAAAGGACTAAAGAGCCTAGAATTTGATATTCCAAAAGGCAGAGAAACTTGGATTGCAGGAAAGAATCAATTATCCAGAAAAATTAAGCATTATCTTTCAGGAAAAAAAACATGGAAATTCAATGAATCAAATGACTTTCATTTATTTCTGATGAAAAGACCAGAGTTTAACAGAAAATTTGATTCTCAAATACAGAACAAAAGAGAAGCGAAAAAAAAAGATAAAAAGGAAATAAAAACCTTTTTTTAAGTTTAAAAATTTACATCCTTATATGAAAAGATGATAAGTTTAACTCTTGAGAACTGTATCTTTGTTAGAGATATATTTAGAAAGTGTAGGTATAATTTGACTTTACTGTGATGATATGAAAAAAAAACTAGGGGTGGAAAAGGGATGGTACTAGAATAAGTGGAAAATAGATGTAAAATGTGGTAAATCACATCACATGAATAGTCACAAAAGACCTTTTACATTTGAAGGGGAAAAAGGAGGGGGATGAGGATTGTGTAAACTTTAATTTGGTCAAATTTGGTTCAAAGAGTGGATATCAGACATATTTAGTTTGATAAAAAAAAAAAAAAACTTATCTCACCCTATAGGAAATTAAGAAAGGAAAAAGGGAAAGAAAAGGGGGGAGAAGTTGTAAAAGGGAGGGCTGTTTCAGGGAGGTGGTGGTCAGAAGCAAAACACTGGGGAGGAGAGAAAGGGGAAAAGAAAAGAGAAAAGTATAATTTGGTGGGAAACATGGAGTGAGAAATTTTAATTGTGAATGTGAATGGGATGAACTCTCCCTTGAACAAAAGCAGGTAGCAGCCTGGAATAAAAAGCAGAATATTACAATATGTTGTATATAGCATACATTTAAAGCAGAGTAATACATGCAGAGTAAAGGTAAAAGGCTGGACCAAAAAATATTATGCTTTAGCTCAAGTAAAAAAAAAAAAAAAAGGGGAAGTGGTCCTCATTATAGATGATCAAACAAAAGCAAAAAAAAAAAAAAAAAAAAAGATCTAATTGAAAGAAATAAGGAAGGAAATTACCTTATGCTAAAGAGTATCATAGATAATAGAGTTATGTCAATATTAACATATATGCATCAAGTGGTACAGCATCCAAATTGCTAGAGAAGTTAAAAGAGCAGCAAAAAGAAATAGCAAAATTAATGAGGTAAATAGAATTTTGGAAAAGTTAGGTATGAAAAATCTTTGGAGAAATTGAATAGAAAATTTTTTCTCAGTAGCACATGTAACCTACAAAAAAATTCACCTTGTATTAAGGCATAAAGACCTCAAAATCAAATACAGAAAGGCAGAAATAATAAATACCTCATTTTCAGATCATGTTGCAATAAAAATTACATGTAATAAAGGGCCAGGAAAAAATTGAACAAAAATTAAGTGGAAACTATATAATCTAATCATAAAGAATGAGTGGATGAAACAATAAATCATAGACACAATTGATAATTTCATCCAAGAGAATGACAATAATGAGACAATATACCAAAATTTATGGGATACAATGAAAACAGTTCTTAGGAGAAATTTTATATCTCTAGATGTTTACTTGCATAAAATAGAGAAAGAGAAGATCAATGAAATGGGCATGCAACTAAAAAAGTTGGAAAAAGAAGAAAATACAAAACCTACAATTAAATGCCAAATTTGAAATTCTGAAAATAAAAGGAGATAATAAAACTTAATGTAAGAAAACTGTTGAACTAATAAACAATACTAAAAGTTGGTTTTATGAAAAAACTAACAAAATAGATAAACTTTTAGTTAATTTGATTAGAAAAAGAAAAAAAAAGAAAATCAAATTGTAATATGAAAAATGAAAAGGATGAACTTTTCACCAATGAAGAAATTAGAATTATAATAAGAAACTATTTTGCCCAATTGTTTGCCAATAAACCTAATAATCTAAGTGAAATTAATGAATATTTACAAAAATATAGATTGCCCAGGTTGCCCAGGTTAACAGAGAGGAAATAAATTACTCAAATAGTCCCATTTTGAAAAAAAGAATTTGAACAAGCTATTAATCGACACCCAAAGAAAAAATCTGCAGGGCTAGATGAATTTATGAGTGAATTCTACCAAACCTTTAAAGAAAAATTAATTGTAGTACCTTGCAAACTATTTGAAAAAATAGGAAAAGAAGGAGTATTACTAAATTCTTTTTATGCCACAAATGTGGCACTGATACCTAAATCAGGAAGGCTCAAAACACAGAAAGAGAACTACAGACCAATTTTCCTATTTAATATTGATGCAAAAATCTTTAGTAAAGAGATTACAGGAAGTTATCACCAGGATAATACACCATGACCAACTAAGCTTTATACCAGGAATTCAGGGCTGGTTCAATATTGTGGAAACTCTTAGCATAATCAACTATATCAATAACTAAACAATCAGAAAATATATGATTGTCTCAATAGATGCAGAAAAAGCATTTGACAAAATCCAACATCTATTCCTATTAAGGACACTAGAGAGCATAAGAATAAAGAGAGGTTTCTTTAAAATGATCACTAGCAATTATTTAAAATCATTAGCAAGCATCATGTGTAAGGAGATAAACTAGAACCATTCCCAATAAGATCAGGAGTGAAACACGGTTGCGCACTATCACCATTACTATTCAATATTGTATTAAAAATGTTAGCTTTAGCAATGAGAAGAAAAAAGTTAAAGTAATTAGAGTAGGTAATGAGGAAACAAAATTATCACTCTTTGAAGATGGTATGAAAATATACTTAGAGAATCCTAGAGAATTAATTAAAGAATATAGAAACAATTAACAACTTTAGACATATTGTAGGATGCAAAACACATACACATAAATCATCAGCATTTCATCCAACAAAGTCAAGCAGCAAGAGATACAAAGCATTTTAAATAACTGCAAATAATATAAAACATTTGGGAGGCTATCTGCCAAGAAAAAGTCAGGAACTCTATGAACACAATTACAAAACACTTTCCACGCAAATAAATTCAAATCTATTCAATTGGAATAATATCAAGTACTCATGGGCAGGCTGAGGTAATATAATAAAAATGGCAATTTTACCTAAATTGATCTACTTGTTCAATGCCCACACCAATCAAACTGCTAAGAAATTACTTTATAAAGCTAGAAAAATAAAACCCTGGACTCAGACACTTAACATTCCCTAGCTGTGTGACCCTGGGCAAGTCACTTAACCTCAATTGCCTCAGCAAAAAACAAAATAAATAAATAAATAAAGCCAAAGTTCATCTGGAAAAACAAAAAGTCAAGAATTTCAAGAGTTTTAATGAAAAGATATTCAAATGAAGGTGGCCTAGATGTACCAGAACTAAAATTATAGATTGATGGTCATCAAAACCATTTGATATTGGCTAAAAAATAGAGAAATCGATCAGTAGAATAGTATAGGTACACAAGACACAATTGTCAGTGACTACAGTAATTAGTGGTTGATAAACCACTGGAATAAGAATTCACTATTTGACAAAAATTGCTGAGAAAATTAGAAATTAATATGACAAAAACTAGCTATTGACCAATACCTACAATTCTTTACCCAGGCAAGGTTGAAATGGGTTAATGATTTAAACACAGAGTGATACCATAAACAAATTAGAATAACAAAGGATAGTCTACCCCTCAAATCTGTGAAGAAGGATGGAATTTATGGCCAAAAAATAATTAGAATACATTATGGAATTCAAAATGGCTAATTTTGTTTATAGTAAGTTACAAAATTTTTCTAGAAACAAACCAATGCAGAAACATTAGGAAAGCAGAAAACTGGGGGAAAAAGTGTTATACCCAAAAGTTCTGATAAAGGCCTCATTTCTAAAATACTTAGAGAATATACTCAAATTTACAATAATACAAACTATTCTCCAATTAATAAATGGTCAAATGATATGAACAGACAATTTTCAGATGAAGAATTTGAAACTATTCCTGGTCATATTGCAAAATGCTCTAAATCATTATTGATCAGAGAAATGCAAATTAAGACAACTTTGAGGTATCCCTAAACACCTCTCAGATTTTCTAAGATGACAGAAAAAAATAATGGAAAATGTTGGAGGAGTTGTGGGAAAACTGGGACACTAAGCATTGTTTGTGGAGTTGTGAACTGATCCAAACATCTTGGAGGACAATATGCCCAAAGAGTTCTCAAACTGTGCATACCATTTCAGCCAACTGTGTCGCTACTGGGTCTTTATTCCAAAGAGATTTTAAAAAATGGGAAAAGGATTTACATGTGCAAAAAATGTTTACAGCAGGCCTTTTAATAGTGACAAGGATCTAGAAACTGTATGGATGCCCATCAGCTGGAATATGGCTGAATAAGTTATGGTATATGAATTGAAGGGAAAATTATTGTTCTATAAGACATGATCAGCAGGATGATTTCAGAAAGACCTAGAGAGACTTAGATGAATTGATGTTAAGTGAAGTAAATAGAACTAGGACAACTTTGGACACAACAACAAAAAAAGATTATGCAATGATCGATGACATGGCTTTTTTTTTTTTTAACAATGAGATGATTCAGATCAATTCCAATAGACTTGTGATGAAGAGGCATTTGCATCCATAAAGGCCTGTAGGGTGGATATGTGGATTACAACTTAGTATTTTCACCTTTTTTGTTGTTGTTTGCTTGCTTTTTGTTTTCTTTCTTGTTTTCTTTCCTTTTTGATCTGATTTCTTCTTGTGCTGCCTGATAAATATAGAAATATGTGTAGAAGAATTACACATGTTAAACATGTATTTGTGTGTGTATATGTATAAGTATGTTTAATATATATTTAACATAAATATATTAACATTTGCTGTGAGTAGGGAAAAGGGAGGGAGAAATTATTTGGAACACAAGGTTTTGCAGGGCTTAAATGCTGAAAATTATGTATGTATATGTTTTGAAAATTAAAAGTTAAAAAAAAATGATCAGCAGGATGATTTCAGAAAGGATTGCAGAGACCTGCCTGTACTGATGTTGAGTAAAGTGAGTAGAACACTTTTCCAGGAAAACACAAGATTATATGATGATCAACTGTGATAGATTTGGTTCTTTTCAACAATGAAGTGTTCAGCCCAATTTCAATAGACTTGTGATGGAAAGATTCTTCTGCATAAGAAAGAACTGTGGGGACTGAATGTGTCTCACAACATAGTAGTTTCAAAACTTTTGTTGTTTGCTTGCTGTTTTCTGTTTCTCATTTTTTTCCTTTTTATTCTGATTTTTCTTGTGTAGCATGATAAATGTGGAAATATTTATAGTAAAACTGCACATCTTTAACATATATTGGGATTACTTGCTGTCTAGGGGAGGCTGTGAGGGAAAGGGAAGGGGAAAATTTGGAACACAAGGTTTTGAATGGGTGAATGTTGAAGCCTTTTTTTGAAAATTTTGAAAATAAAATGCTATTATTAAAAATGGAAAGAAATCCCAAAAGAAAGACTCTAAGTTAGATAATAGATAAATTTCAGAAGTAACAGGTCAAGGAAAAAATGTAAAAGGCCAATATTCATTCAATTCAATTCAATTCAATATTTTCAAATATTGGGGAGTAACAATCTATATTATACAGGACCTGGTAGCTGCAACACAAAAGAGCATGATTTTCTGGAAGGCAAAAGAAAAATGATGGAAACCAAGTATCACCTATCTAGGAAAATTAAGCATAAAACTTCAGTGAAAACAATAGGGCACAAATTAGATATAGACCAACATCTCACACCATATTCAAAATGGGTACACAATTTAGATATAAAGGGGCACACCATAAACCAATTAGTAGAGTAAGGAATAGTCTATTTATCAAACCTATGGGAAGTGGAATAACTCTTGAATAAGTAAGAGATAGAGAACATGATATAAACATACAATTTTCATTATATTAAATCAAAAAGCTTTTATAAGAACAAAACCAATGCAATCAAGATTAAAAAGAAATCAAAAAGCCAGGAAACAATCTTTATAGCAAGTGTCTCTAATTAAGGCTTCATTTCTCAAATATATAGAAAACTAAGTTAAATTTATTTGAATTCAAGACATTCCCCATTTTATAAATTATCAAAGATATAATTAGGCAGTTTTCAGATGAAGAAATCAAAATTATCTTTAGGCATATGAAGAAGTGCTATAAATACTGTTTGATTAGAGACATGTAAATTAAAACAATTCTAAGATAATACTACCTCACCCCTATCAGAGCAGCCAATATGCTAAAAAAAGGAAAGTGATAACTGTTGGATAGAATGTGGGAAACTGGGACACTAATATATTGTTGGTGAAATTCTGAACTGGTTCAACAATTCTGGAAAACAATTCAGAACTATGCCCAAAGAATATTCAAACTGTACTTATGCTTTCACCCACTAATATCACTGCTAGATCTGTATTAGATCATTAAAGAGGGGAAGAGGAAGGTCCTACATGTACAAAAATATTTAGAGCAGCTCTTTTCATGTTGCCAAAATTTTGGAAATTAAAGGAATGCCCATCAATTGTGAAATGGCTGAATAAGATGTGGTATATGAATACCATGGAATACCATTGTGCAATAAGAAATGATTAACAGGCAAATTTCAGAAAGACATGCATAAAATGGCACAAAGTGATATGAACAGAATCAGGAAAATATACAGCATCTGTGATGATCAACTATGATTGCCTCAGTTCCTCTTAGCAACAAAATCATCCCAGACAAGTACAATGGAATTATGAAGAAAAATTGTATTCCTAATCAGATAAAGAAGTGATGGACTCGCAATGCAGATCAATTTTTTTTTCCATTTTATTCTTTCCTGTATTCTTTTTTAAATTTTTGATCTGTTTCATCTTTCACAACTATGACAATTATGGAAATATATTTTACATGATATCACATTATAAACTAGATAAAATTGCCTACCTTCTTCAGGAAAGGGTAGGAGAGAGAGAGGGAGAGGCAGGGAGAAAACTTTAAAACTCAATATCTTATAAAATGAGCAATAAACAATTTCTTTTCATATATCTGGAAAAAATAAAATATTATATTTTAAAATTATAAAGAAGTATGGGTTTTAAAACTGAAAAAAAATTGTCTTGGATATAATACATTCTTCAAAAAATGGAGGAAGCAAATTATCTTACAAAAAAAAAAGATTTAGCAATCTGTTAGTATTCATAAAATTAACCTGGCTGCAGGCGTAGGGTAAATAAGGTAAACCTAATTATACCTTAGGTCTTATAACCAAAATCTGATAACACACTTTGTTGCTTAAGGGAAGATGCAGGAAAACTTTCTAGTGCCACCTCCAATATTTTCTTAATGAAGTATGTCACATAGATTAGTATTCCAAGAACAGTTTCTCAAACTCCAAAAACCAAACAGTAGCCCTGTGACTATTACTCATTCTCTTTAATAGGCAAATAGAATAGCCAGAACCTGCTTTTCCCCACTGTCTTTGTATAGTGTCTGTTCTTAGTTCCTGACATAATGGATTCTTCAATGACAATTTGAAATGCCACTTTATACCTTCTAGAATTTTATAAGGAGCAACAAAAAACCACTTTAATATATATTTTTGAAATGTGTTATAATTTTTAGGATCTTTTCATTATTTCCATATTAGAGTATTTAAGAGATCAGATAAAGAATGTGTCTATTAGGAATGTAGAGTTTCCTAAGAAATTTCTGAATTTAAGTTAAATAATTCACTCATAGTAAGGCTTTCAAAGGAAACAATAGGTGATAAGATGTTTACTATCATAATATAAATTTACAACTGTTTCAGTATACATGCACAAAAAAGTGCTAGATGAGCCATATTTGATAGTATAACATTTTTGACAGGAAATGGGATTTTAAGGCAGAGAAGAGTATCTGTTATTTCACATATCATACATATATAAAAAGAAGACATTACAAATTGCAATTTTATTGTCTTTCTCTTAGAAATCTGTGAATTGACTGAGCGCTTAATTGATATTCTATGGAATCTGTTAGTTTTGAAGGCTTGAGATAAATTGTGCGAAAATAGAGAGGAAGAAAAAAAAATTCTTTCCTGAAAAAACTGTTAGAACTTTTATCTAGAAAGGTCTCCACTATGCTACCTTGCTGGATAGAGTAGAGGACCTGTGGTCAAAAAGACTTGAGTTCAAATACAGTCTCAAACATTTTCTCATTGTATAACCATGATCGTGTCACTTTGTTTCTTTTTGTCTCAGTTTCCATATCTGCAAATTGGGAATAATTAGTGTTCCTACTTCTCAGGGTTGTGGTGATAAAATAAGGTAACATTTTAAAAACTCTTTATAATGCTTAAATCATTTCATAAATGCTGGTTATTTTTATGTCAGAACATATCAGTGTATTACTATAGCATTTACTATGTGTTTAATAAATATTCATTGACTGACTGAATATCTTGTAAAGAAATAAAGAGAATTCTTGAAAAGTTTTTAACTTGATATCCTGCACCCTAGACTTGCATTTGCAGAATAAAGGAGAAATGAAAAAAAAAGAAAGAAATGCTAAGCACCAAGATTTTTCCTTAAACCTTAGTGTAATTTCAGTATTTTATTTACAATTTTGTCACCTACTTAAATTATTCCCATGATCTAGGAAAAAGTGCTAAATTAACAATGACTTTCTTCATTCAGTACATTAGTGAATTCCCCTGTCTTCCAGTATTTTAATATGCTATAATCAATCATTAGATTTTAATGGAAACTTTAGGCACAGGTTTTTACACTCTCTTAAAGGCTAACTATCAGGGATTTTGGAATCTGAATTGGAAGAATGGTTGCAGTTTCCATTGTTGTTCTAGGTCTTCTGCAATTCAGTCTCTCTTTCCCCTCATCCTTCAAAACAAACAAAGAAATAAGCATCTTGCCCCTAAACCTTCTGAAAATATGATGGTCTGATATGCCAAACAGACAAAAAATAAACTTATGCTTCCCACTGGGGACAATACATAATACTTAAAGAAACTCAGAATCAAGCGTGGCATTGTATTGCCACAGGAGGGTGCTCTCTCCTTAAAAATGAGCTTGGTTAGGTAACCAAAGTCCACCAAGCCAAGTATTTTCTGAGCTGTAGCTAAGATAGGGAATGAAACTGATTTTTTGTTTTATTTTACTGTTTTTTTAAAGGCAGAAAAATAACTTAGAGAATTAAAAAATATGAATTTTAAATAAAAAGTTTTTTGGTATAACCATTGCAAATTATTTGGATTTAAATGAGGAGGCTAGATCAAATGATACCTAAGGTCTCTTTCTACTTTAATTCCATAAATGATCCTTTCGTGAAAAGATAAAAACAAACTAGCAAGTAAATGGAATGGGAAATATAAAGAAGAGTTTCACTGAGGCCATATGTTGCTTTATATACTTTTCAAAGCAGTGTCTTGAATGTCTTTTACTATTTACATTGGTCAGTTCAAGTGTTTTGTTTGCAAACCACATTGTAATTTCCTTAAAAGAAAATAACATAAAAATCAGTAACTGAAATATGATTTAATGCTTTCTAAGCAAATAAAAAAGTCTTCCACATCATCTACTGAACCAATGATTTCCAAAGACGTTGGGGTGTGGATGCCTACAACTCTCAACTCTCTAACGTGAGGAAAAATAAAGTGGGCCAGGGAAAAACAAAACTAAGAAATAAATGGTTTTGAAGGAGAAAGGGAGAACATTTCATTAACATATTCCCATAATTGAAGGTCTTTTTAATGTATCTATCCTTCGTCTTTAAATCACACAATGAAGTACCTTCTGAAATTTGATTCTTACCCGACCTTTACTTATTTTTTACCTTTGACTTAGTCAAAGAAATCAAAAACAATCTCCATAATTCAGTAGTTCTTGAAAAAGTTGATGTGAGTACCGTGTCCAATAAAACATATGACAGACCCATTGTTCATTTCTCATAGTCTGTGAAAATTTTCCAGGTCTTATAAATCCTCAGTAGCAAATCCTATCCAATTTGTAGGAATCTTTCTCTTGATTTCTTCATATTACAAAAATATAACTAATTCTTAATGCATACTACATGACTGCCTCACCTGCTTTTCCAGACATATATTGCTCTCATGATGTATTTTGCCACTTCTCTTACAAAAATCCCTATTGGTAACAAGCTGTGACCTATTTCCATCTATTCTGGACTTCTCCACAGCCCTATAATTGAACTATAATTTTAGTGTTTTGGAGAATATAATGTTTTATGGCTTAGTTATAGAAACTTATCAGATGTTAATAGGAAGGGACTTTGTTAACGTGGAGAAATTTAGGGACATTAAAAACACTGGACAGTGTCCCAAATACAAGTCAGTCTACCCTCTTCCCCCTGTACCCAATTGCTATGAGTAAAATATATGTATTGTATTGATAGATTAGTTCTACAGATTGTCCATGCAACATTCAATAGCCTAGAGCAGTGGAATCAAACAAAAAGAATTGGATACCTCCAGCCTGGAAATTTCCTTAGAAAACTACAAATTAGCATTATCTATGTTACATTATATTTTTATATATTTTGTTAAATATTTCCCAAATATATTTTAATCTGGTTCAAGAGCAGAGAGGGATTTTGAAGGTCATTTGCAGACAGTGAACTTTGAATTTAATACATCTAGTCTACACAATAGGTATTTTTCATTTCTGTTTTTTCCTACGTATATAGTTAGGCTGACTCCCTTCAATTATTATGGATCACATTTAAGAGACTATAATATTTTAGAGCTTAATGCAATAAATGCAATATCATCTTCTAATATGAGCATCTGGGGGGAACCTCACCAATTAAGAAATAGGGCTCTTAACTTAGACACCATTTGATTATTATACTTTGATTAATTTCTTTTGTAATGTTATGTTTATATTATACATTTAAAGAACATTATTCTGAAAAGGAATCCACAGGGTTCACAGAATACCAAAGATTCATGATACACAAAAAATAAGAGCTAATCTAATCAGGAGGAAAAACGCCTCTACTCAAACAAAAGAGTTGATATTATAGAAGTATTAGGGATACAATGGAATTCATTGAGTGGAAAGAAGGATACTTTCTTGTTGCCAGTAGTTTTAGTCATGTCCAACTCTTTTTTATCTTATTTGGAGTTTTTCTGGCAAAGATACTGGAATGCTTTGCCATTTCCTTCCCCAACTCATTTTATAGATGAGGAACTGAGGCAAACAGGTGACTTGCCTAGAATTATTATAGGTATCAAGTGACTGAGACCAGATTTGAACTTAAGAAGATGCACTATACCACCTAGCTATCCCAAGAGAGATGCTAAAGTGGGCGAAATGCCAGACTTTCATTTCCTTCCCCAGTAGTGATTAGTTGTTGCTGTTGTTGTTGCCCTGAAAATTGGCAACATTTTTTTCAGTATTTGAAAGGTCCCTGAGAGCCTTAAAGAATCTAAAGCAAATTTAATTATTTGATTTACTTATTGATTTTAATTATTTAATTATTTGATAACTGCTTTGTGGATTTCTGAAGACTGCAAAAGTCACTTCATTTTGCCCGGCTCCCCTGCTTTGTTATATGGAAATGCAGGAAGTATGATGGGGCTTTAGTGATAGAAAATAAATAGTGTGTATCTTTTTTCTATATCCTTGCTATGTTAGGTCTAAGCAAATCTTTTTTTTTAATCGTTCAGTGATTCATGAATGCCTTACTTTACCCTAAACTAACCTAAACTAACAGCTTATCAGGTCTACCCAAATACTCTCCCACTGAATAAATTCCAATGGTTCCTCATTATTTCCAGAATCTAATATAAATTCCTCTGACATTTAAAATTTTTTACAACCTGGTCCTTTCCTAACTTCCCAACCTTATAACTCTTTATTTTCCCTCTAAATATATCTTTAGTTCTGTTTCAATGTTTTACTTACTGATCCTCACACATGACATGCCATCTGCCCTCACCATGCCTTTGTACTGACCACCACTTGTACTTGGAATGCTCTACTTCTTAACCAGTTTTCCTGACTTCCTTCAAGGCTTCAAATCTTACATTCTGCAAGAGAGCTTTCCAGGTTTTGCCAACTGTCAGTGCTTTCCCCTTTAAGACTATTCTACTGCTAATATAGAGATCTTATATATTACCTACTTATTTACATGTAATCCCAATAATTAGAATTTGATCTTCTAGATGGTTGGAACTATTTTTGTCTTTTCTCATGTCCCCAGTACTCAGTATAATACTAGACACATAATCAGTATTTAATAAAAACTTCAGTTTGAATTGCACACTGAACATATTCAATGTGGTTTTTTTTTTTGAGGTGGGGAAAGCCTCTATCAAAAAAGATGAAAAGAAAATGCCCTACATATCTTAGAACCAGAAGATAGAATGGAAAGAAAAAGTATCTTACCTTTCACTTCCAGAAAAACAAACAAACAAACAAACAAACAAAAAAAAAAAAACTAGGAACATTAAAACAAAATCTAGAGCTTCTAAGTCAAAGAAAAATTACTTCCTGAAGCCAAAAAAAAAAAAAAAAAAACCAAGAGAAGACACAATTGGGATTACACCAATTTGGTAATCATCATTATAAAGGAATGGAGAAATTGGAATATGATATATCAAAAGGCAAAAGATATAGGCTAACAACTCAGAATTAATTACCTAGCAAAATTGTGTATCACCTTATAATGGAATAATGGAATTTTAAAGAAATTCAGAACCTCCAAGAATTTGTTGAAAAGACCAGAAGTGAGTAGAATCATTGAAATGCAAAGGAGGGAAGAGAAGAATGAAAAATTTAAATGCAAGTGAGCAACAAGTAACTAAACAAAGATGATTTTTTTTTTTACCAATCTAATGGAGGCAGTGATAGAGTCCTTTCAGAATCCTAATTTTTTTTTTTCCTGAGGCAATTGGGGTTGAGTGACTTACCCAGTGTCACACAGCTAGGAAGGGTTAAGTGTCTGAGACCAGATTTGAACTCAGGTCCTCCTGACATCAGGGCTGGTGCTCCATCCACTGTGCCCACCTAGATGCCCCAGAATCCTAATCTTGATGTGAACAACAGGAGGGTAGAATAGATATTTTCTCTGATTCCCACAACCTCTTAAACCTCTTTAAAACACAAGTTACATGCCAAAGATAAAACAATTTCAGCTGCCTTCATGGCTTAAGACACTTGGAATCCAAAACAAGGGGTTTTGTGTTCTTGTTGTTTTTAAGGGAAAAAAAACAAACAAACCCATGAACTAACTTGCGCTTACAATCTCTCCCTCCCTCCCTATTTCTAGGACCTTGAAGAAGTCAGTCTTAGTGTGTAGAAATTGGCCTGGACCCTGACAGTTAACCAGCATGGCTACAGAACTTTAGAAGCAAAAATCTCCCCAGGGGATTCGCCCTCATGGCACCAACAGAATAAAGCTGTGAATTGCCAGGAATGCACCAGAGAACTGAAGATATGAGAGAGTGGGACTGAAAACCAGGAGAGAGCATGGCACATGTAGGGGACTCTGTAAGATTCCATCAACAACCAGGGAAAGAGTATAACATCCAGCCATAGCCAATTCTGATTACTCAAAAGCCACATGGGACAGAGCTCTAATCTGATAAACTGAATTGCTCAGTATGGAAGGAAGCTGAGATATTGTGAAATTGAGCCCCCATAGAAACTGCCATAAGAGGAGACAAAGTAAAAAAAAAATTTAAAAATTAAAAAAAAAAAAAAACCCAGCATGTGAGGATGGAGAAGAGAGGAGATTTAAATCAACAAATGTCTCTAGAAGAGAAATACCTGAAAGACCTCGGATATAAAGAAATAAATCAATAGGGAAAATATGACCAGCAGGAGGAAATACAGCTTTCAGGTCAAGTAAATCACTTCAGGCATCTAAAAAGAAATACCGCAAAACAAAAGAAAATGAACTAAAATGTGATAAGAAAGAAGGACCCTGTGCAATGTAAGTGGAATATGGAACCACAACACGCTATTCTTGAGTGATTCAAAAGAGAAATGAGAATTATAAGTGCAGATTTTGTGGCTTGAAAGAAAGAACATTGAGCATAATAAAAAGATCGAAATCCAGAATGTTGTGTCACTAATGAAGCAAAAGAGAAATCATTAGATTAGAAATCCAAATATAAAAAAGTGAAGGAAAATCTAGAAAAAGAAGCAAGAAATAATAATAATAAAATGAAATGGAAATTATAATATTAGAGGAAAATGTGATCATTATGAAAATAACATATATTGGGGCGGAGCCAAGATGGCGAACTGCGGACAGCTTTCTCTGTGAACTCCTCCGACATTCCCTCAAACCCAGACAAAGTAAGCCTTCCAACTGGTTTCTGAGTGAGGGCCTCGCCAAGCATTTGGACTACAACGCACTTCTATAAAAGATCTACCTTGAAAGAACTCCAGAGAAGGTTAGCCTCAGGGGAAATCGGCCGCTGGTCACGATCAGACTCCAGCCGGGGCGGAAGTCAGGGCTGCGATAGAGGGGCGGATTTTGGGCACCCAGGAAGCCCCTGGGAGACCCCTGGGCCACTTTGCTCTGCTTGCGGGCAGGTGCTTTGGCAGATCTGCCTTTGGAAGGGGGTGGATCGAGAACAGCTGAAAACGTGGTCATAGTGCGAATCTAGCCCGACCAGCCTCAGACCAGAAGTCAACTCGGCAAACTGCCCCAGGGCAAATACAAATTGTTGCAGTTTTCTCGGCTTTTGACCAATACCCCAACTTTAAATCATGAGCAAGAAGCAGAAGAGAGCTCTCACCATAGAAAGCTTTTACAGAGAAAAAATAGAACAGTCCCCAGATCCTGACATTATGAAAACAATCCCAGATGAAGCCACAAAGGCAGACTTAAGTTGGTCTCCCTTTCAGAAGGCTTACCTGGATGATTGCATTAAGAATCTCAAAAGAGAACTAGAAGAAGAATGGGGAAATAAATTGAGATCAGGGCAACAGAAATATCAAAAACTGGAAAATAGGACTGGTGAATTGGAAAAAGAAAACAGTTCACTGAAAAACAAAATTGGTGAATTGGAAAAAATCACCAATTCACTGGAAAATAAAAATGGTGAACTGAAAAACAAAATTGGTGAATTGGAAAAGGCAACAATTCACTGAAAAACAAAATTGGTGAATTGGAAAAAGACAACAATTCACTGAAAAATAAAACTGGCAAAATGGAAAAAGAATGCATTGAATCCAGAAATTCAATTGGCCAGCTACAAAAGGAGCTAAAAAAGATAACTGAAGGAAATAATACTTTAAAAATTAAAATGGAACAAATAGAAGTAAATGACTCAATAAGACTTCAAGAATCAGTTAAACAAAAACAAAAAAATGAAAAAATAGAAGAAAATATGAAATATCTCCTAGGAAAATAACATATATTGAACTCAATGACAGGATATGAATAGACAACCTAAAGGCCATAGGTTTCCCAGAACATGACAGTACCAAAAATCTTACAATCATAATGCAAGAAATAATATAAAACTCTAAAGATAAAACATGAAATAAAAGTTGAAAGGATTCACAGATTACCTCGGGGGTGATGGAGGAGGAGGGAAGGTTGCAAACTCTTAAGACATATGATGATTAAATTTAATAAGAAATGTCAGGGACAAAACAAAAGCAAAGTTTTAAAAGTGACCAGGAGAAAAATCTACAAACACCCAAAAAGGAAATAATACAAAACTATTCAGATTTTATTAGAAAACAAACATAGGAGACAATGGAATAATGTGGGTTTTTTAAATTATTTAGAACTTAAATAGGAAAAAAACAGAAAAAGAAAAGAAAAAAAAACTGTGCACAGCAGAACATATGAGAATATTCAAAATATCCAACAAATTTCCATCTCAAGAAATCATATATAATAAGACATTATATTAAGAGCTATAATCTTTCATTCTTTTGCTGTCTTCTATGCATTTTCTACTTTATTTTTCCCCCTTTCACTATCCCATCAACCTCAAGCAGGCTACAGTTAAGCAATCATAGCTAGAAAGAAAGATGTAGATACATATATGTATGTATGTATGTATGTATATGTTCACACTCACCCAGCCACACAAATATCTATATATACACTCATATATACATACACATATGCAAACATGCATCTAAAACAATATTAATATGGCTGACATATAATGTGAATTTCTCTCTTTATTGTATCTTTAAATCTGATTTTGTCTGAGATCAAGGATTACTAATTCTACCTTTTTTGTCTAATAGAATTTACCCCTGATCTTTGTTGTATTGTTTGTGTATTTCTTATTTCCTATCCCTGATAACACTTCCACTTTAATTCTAACCCTTAACTTGCCTGGGCAATGATTTATCTTCCCCTCACTTTTATCTTCCCCCCACCCTTTCCCTCCCTTTTTACTCAACTCCCATTAATCTACATATCTTATCCAACTCCCATTAATCTAAACATCTTTCAGTGCCCCACCTTATCCTATGCCACCTCTTTATCCTTTTCCCATTAATCTATACATAAATCTACACACCCTTCTGTACTCTACCTTATCCTATTCCCTCCCCTTGTTGTTTCTTTATAGCTTTTGGAGAGTATTTATTCTTCTTGATTAATATATAATCATTCCCTCTTTAACCCATTCCTGATATAGGTAGGATTTCAGAATCACTAGTCCTTCTCTTGCATCTTATATATTGGTCCTTGCACTTGAACTTCATTTGTACAGGCTAACTACTGTTTGTTTGTTTGTTTTTGGTTTTGTTTTGTTTTTTATCTTTTCCTACAGGTCTTTGCTTTTTATAATCATATCATACTCACTTCTATGCCAATCTTTCTTTTGTACTACCTAATTACTAATGACAATTTTAGACAGATGATTTAAATTACCATATATAAAAAACATAAACAGTTTGTCTTCATTGAGTGACTTGAAATTATTTTGATGTTGACTTGTCTAGATTAGATGTTTTATCCAGTTTAGATTTGTTTGCACTAAAATCATGAAAGTCTACCAAGATAAAATCTAAATGGGTTAATGATTTAGATATAAAGAGTGATATTATAAGCAAATTAGAGGAAGATATGATACTTTACCTCTCAGACCTGTGGAAAAGGAAGGAATTTGTGTCCAAAGAAGAACTGGAACTCTCAGTTGAACACCAGATAGATAATTTTGATTATATTAAGTTAAAAAGTTTTTGTACAAACAAAACTAATGCAGACAAGATTAGGAGGGAAGCAATAAATTGGGAAATCATTTTTTCACATAAGGGTTCTGATAAAGGCCTCATTTCTAAAATATATAGAGAATTGAACCATATTTATAAGAATTCAAGCCACTCTCCAATCGATAAATGGTCAAAGAATATGAACAGACAATTTTCAGATGATGAAATTAAAACTATTTCTAGTCATATGAAAAGGGGTTCCAAATCACTAATGATCAGAGAAATGCAAATTAATTCAACTCTGCGATACCACAACACACCTGTCAGATTGGCTAAAATGACAGGAAAAGATAATGACAAATGTTGGAGGGGATGTGGGAAAACTGGGACACTGATGCATTGTTGGTGGAACTGTGAACAGATCCAACCATTCTGGAGAGCAATTTGGAACTACACTCAAAAAGTTATCAAACTGTGCATATCCTTTGACCCAGCAGTATTTCTATTAGGCTTATATTCTAAAGAGATCTTAAAGGAAGGAAAGGGTCCCACATGTGGAAAATGTTTGTGGCAGCCCTTTTTGTAGTGGCTAGAAACTGGAAAGTGAATGGATGCCCATCAATTGGAGAATGGCTGAATAAATTATGGCATATGAATGTCATAGAATGTTATTGTTCCATAAGAAACGACCAACAAGATGATTTCAGAGAGGCCTGGAGAGACTTGCATGAACTGATGCTGAGTGAAATCAGGAGAACTAGGAAATCATTGTACATAGCAACAACAAGACTATATGATGATCAATTCTGAAAGATGTGGTTCTCTTCAATAATGAGATGTTTCTTTTTTTTTATTAAAGCTTTTTATTTGTATAACATATATATGGGTAGTTCCCCAACATTGATCTTTACAAAGCTTTCAATTACAAATTTTACCCCCAGTCCCCTCCCCTCCCCTAGATGGCAGGAAGTCCACTACATGTTAATAATGTTGAAATGCTTGAGAAGTTATTCAAGAAAAATCCTATCTACAAGAAAAAAAAAAGAATCAGAGAAAGGCAACACAATGCAAGCAAATATCAATAGAGATCATGAATGTGTTATGTTGTGGTCCATATTTCATATCCCTCTCTCTGGGTGTATATGGTTTTCTTCAGTGAACAACTGGAACTGGTTTGAGACAATTCTTTGTTGCAGAGAGCCATGTCCATCAGAATTGGTCATCATATAATACTGTTGTTGCTGTGTATGATGATCTCCTGGTTCTGCTCGTTTCACTCAGCATCAGTTCATGCAAGTCCCTCCAGGCCTCTCTGAAATCGTCCTGCTGGTCGTTTCTTACAGAGCAATAATATTCCATAACATTCATATACCATAATTTATTCAGCCATTCTCCAATTGATGGGCATCCCTTCAGTTTCTAGTTTCTAGCCACTACAAAAAGGGCTTCCACAAACATTCTTGCACAGGTGGGTCCCTTTCCCTCCTCTAAGATCTCTTTGGGATATAGGCCCAGTAGAAACACTGCTGGGTCAAAGGGTATGCACAGTTTGACAACTTTTTGAGCATAGCTCCAAATTGCTCTCCAGAATTGTTGGATCCGTTCACAGTTCCACCAACAATGTATTAGTGTCCCAGTTTTCCCACATCCCCTCCAACATTCATCATTATCTTTTCCTGTCATTTTAGCCAATCTGACAGGTGTGTAGTCTTAATTTGCATTTCTCTGATCAATAGTGATTTGGAGCAACTTTTCATATGACTAGAGATGGTTTTAATTTCATCATATGAAAATTGTCTGTTCATATCCCTTGACCACTTAACTATTGGAGAGTGGCTTGAATTCTTATATATATGAGACAATTCTGTATATATTTTAGAAATGAGGCCTTTATCAAAACCATTAAATGTAAATATGATTTCCCAATTTGAAGCTTCCCTCCTAATCTTGTCTGCATTTGTTTTGTTTGTACAGAAACTTTTTAACTTAATATAATGAAAATTATCCATCTGGTGTTCAATTAGGAGTTCCAGGTCTTCTTTGGACATAAATTTATTCCATCTCCACAGGTCTGAGAGATGAACTATATTACGTTCCTCTAACTTGCTTACAAAGTCCCTCTTTATATCTAGATCATGAACCCATTTAGATCTTATCTTGGTATGTGGTGTTAGGTATGGGTCAAGCCCTAATTTCTTCCACACTAATTTCCAATTTTCCCAGCAGTTTTTGCCGAATAGTGAGTATTTATCCTAAAAGCTGGGGTCTTTGGATTTATCGAATACTAGATTGTTAAGGTTATTGCCTAGATTGTCCTGATATCCTATCCTGTGCCACTGATCGACTGCTCTGTTTCTTAGCCAGTACCAAACGGTTTTCATGACTGCTGCTTTATACTATAGTTTTAGATCTGGTACAGCAAGGCCACCTTCATCTGCCTTTATTTTCATAAATCCCCTTGAGATCCTTGACCTTTTGTTCTTCCAAATGAACTTTGCTACTATTTTTTCGAGATCTGTAAAATAATTTCTTGGGAGTTTCATTGGTATGGCACTAAATAAGTAGATTAGTTTGGGTAGTATTGTCATTTTTATTATGTTTGCTCTACCTACCCATGAGCACTTAATATTTTTCCAATTGATTAGGTCTGATTTTATTTGTGTGGAAAGTGTTTTGTAATTTAGTTCATATAGTTTCTGACTTTTCCTTGGCAGATAGATTCCCAAATATTTTATCCTATCATCTGCTATTTGGAATGGAATTTCTTTTTGCATCTCTTGCTGCTGAACTTTGTTGGTAATATATAAAAATGCTGATGATTTATGTGAATTAATTTTGAATCCTGCCACTTTGCTAAAGTTGTAAATTGTTTCTAGTAGTTTTTTAGTTGAGTCTCTAGGGTTCTCTAAGTATACCATCATGTCATCTGCAAAGAGTGATAATTTGGTTTCTTCATTACCTACTCTGATTCTTTTTATCTCTTTTTCTTCTCTTATTGCTAAAGCTAACATTTCTAATACAATATTGAATAGTAATGGTTACAGTGGGCAGCCTTGTTTCACTCCTGATCTTATTGGGAATGGTTTTAGTTTGTCTCCATTACATATGATGCTTGCTGATGGTTTTAAATAGATGCTACTGATCATTTTAAGGAAAAGCCCATTTATTCCTATACTCTCTAGTGTTTTTAATAGGAAAGGGTGTTGGATTTTATCAAAGGCTTTTTCTGCATCTATTGAGATAATCATATGCTTTTTGTTAGTTTGGTTATTAATATAATTAATTATGCTGATAGTTTTCCTAATATTGAACCAGCCCTGCATCCCTGGTATAAATCCTACTTGGTCATAGTGTACTATCCTGGGGATGACTTTCTGTAATCTCATTGCTAATATCTTATTTAAAGTTTTTGCATCAATATTCATTAGGGAAATTGGTCTACAGTTTTCTTTCTCTGTTTTCACCCTACCGGGTTTAGCTATCAGCACCATTTTGGTCTCATAGAAGGATTCTGGCAGTATACCTTCTGTCCGTATTTTCTCAAATAGTTTGTGTAGTATTGGAATTAATTGTTCTTTG
>JAJPUD010010277.1:0-18269 GCA_023553655.1 Myrmecobius fasciatus | reverse complement strand
TTAATTTTTTTTTTTTTTTTTAGACAGCGTGAATATCTCATTAAGGTAGGGGGAAAAAAAACGGCGGCTGAAGATTTTGCCCTGAGGCGCTTCGGCGAATTAATTTAAGGTGCTGGGCCGGTGGGGGCTAGGACTAAGTCCGAATTACTCCTTAAACAAGGCAAGTTTGCCAGAACACCTGCCCCCAGTCAGGGCAGAGTGTCCCGAGTGCCTCAGATAAACTCCAGGTGTTTGGAATTTGGAGTTTGGAGTTTGGAGTTTGTTGCCAGTCTGAGCTGAGCTGAGCTGAGTCCCACCCTCACTTCCGGCCTCCACCAGAGTTCTCTGACACCGGAGTCCTCTGTTTATCCCTCTGTCCGAGCTAGACAAACCTGATGTGAAGTTTTTCAAAGATATCTGCAAGCAGTATCCAAATATTTCCTGATTCGTTGACTTGAAGATCAGTTCAGAGGCTTATTTTATTGTTGATTTGAGAGAAGTTCGGAGGAGGATGCAGAGAGTCACCTTTTCATTCCACCATCTTGGCTCCGCCTCCCCAATAATGAGATGTTTCAAACCAGTTCTAGTTGTTCAGTAATGAAAAAAGCCATATACACCTAGGGAGAGGGCTGTGGCATCTGAGTCTGGACCACAACATAGCATTTTCATACTCTCTATTGATGTTTGCTTACATTATGTTTTCCTTCTCAGGTTTTTTCCTGTATAGCAAGATAACTGTATAAATATATACACACATATTTGATATGTCAAATATTTTAACATAATTAACATGTATTAGATTTCTTGCCATCTAGGGGAAGGAGGGGATGGAAGGGAAAAATTTGTAACAGAAAACTTTGCAAAGGTCTATGTTAAAAAATTATCTATGCATATTTTTTTTGCAAATAAAAAGCTTTAATTTAAAAAAAATAAAATTAAATAAAATCATGAAAATCTGACAGTTTGCTGAATGTCTATTTTTTTAAATTTAATATTATAATTAATTTTGTTGGATATAATATTTTAGGCCTCAATCCTAGTTCTTTTGTTAACATATAATATGCCAGGACCTATAGTCTTTTATTGCAATCACTTGAGAGACTTGAGTGACTCTAATTGTAGTTCCAGCATATTTTAATTGTTTTTGTTTTTGCTATTTTGGTTTGTAAAAATTTTCCCTTAGGTATGTGATCCTTAAAATTTAATAATGATGTTCCCCTATGCTTTCTTTGTAGAATCTCTTTGAAGTTGTGATCAGTAGATTTTATTTTTATTTCATTTTCTATTTCTCCCTCTTGTTCTATCACTTCAAGACAGTTTTCTTTGGTTGTTTTTTATATTATTGTATCAAGTTCATTTTTTGGTTAAAGCTTTCAATTAGGTAAATTGATTTTTATGTTTTCTCTTCTTGTTCTATTCTCCAGATCTGTTCTTTTTTTATGATATCTCTCATATTCTCTTTTACTTTTTTCCCATTGTTAGTAAGTTGTTTTATTACTTCTTGGTCTCATAACTTCTCTGGCTTCCCTGTGGAATTCTAATTTTCAAAGAACTATTTTCTTCCTTAATACTTGAGATCTCTTTTTTGAGTTGCCTAATTTTCTCTTCATAATTTTGTTTTGCTTGGATTGTTCTTAAAAAAACCTTCAATCTCTCTTATTTGAACCTTTTTTGAGGTTTTCTATGAATTCTGTTTGGGCAGATAAGTTATTCTTTGAGGTAGAGTGGGTGAGGTGTATTGTTTTGTTTGTTTTGGGGTTTTTTGGTTATTTTGTTTGCTTTTTTGTTTGTTTTATTTTGTTTTTATTTCAGCATATCCTTCTGAAGATGAATACTGGTTTTCTTCCCTATTCCCATAGTAACTTTCCATCATTAAGTTCTTTCTCCTTTATCTACTCATTTTTTTTTTAAATTAGACTTTGTAATCATCTCTAATCCTGGGGTGGGGATATGATGTCTCTGGCTTCAGGTTCTTTTTATGTTCTCCCATCTGACCTGGAGTTCCTAATCCAAAACAGCTACTTTGTTCTACCACTTCTGCACTCACCAGGTTTCTGATTCCTTCTTATCCCTCCCACTATCTTTTCAGCACAGATGGATCTGGCTTTCCTTAGCAGAGCATCTCTCAGATCCCAAATTCCCTACACTGTTCAGGAAGTGAAAGTTCTTGTTATTGAGGCTAAGGCTACCTCTCAACCCAGCTAGCCCAAGGGCTCCCCACTTATTGTTTCAATGAGCTAATATAGAAATGTTTATACTTCACATTGACCAAACTTTCATCCTGAGGTCTTTCTTCATGTCTTCTCAGGTTGTTCCAGGAGGACTCATATTCTACCCCACATCTTATTTCTTTTTAACTCGTCTATGTTTTCCCTGAGATGCAATTGTGTTTTGTTTGTGGGGAAAATCTGGAGAACTTGAAATTTTCTGACCTACTCTGCTATCTTCCCAGAATCCTGCACAAATAATGTATACTGAAAATCAATGGATCTCAGTATATAGCCATACCCTGCAAATATGGTTTTAATCATACATGAAAAGATGATGCATATTCATTAATAGTGAGGCATTTGAAAAAAAGGGAATGAGAACTATACCTGAAGAGATTACTTATAATAAGAATATAACTAATAATTATATAGCACTTACTATGTACCAGATATTGTACTTACCAATTTATAATTATTAATTCAATTGACTCTTGTAATACATGTGGGAGGTAGGTACTGTAATTACTCTCATTTCGCAGATGAGAAATTTGGGGCCAGTGGGAATTAAGTCATTTGTCTGGGGTCACAAAGCCATTAAGCATCTGAGACTAGATTTGAACTCAGGTCTACCTGACTCTACACCCCTGATCTATAAACTTGCATACTTGCTTCTTGAATAACCAAAACAACATAAATATAGGAGGAGTCAATAAACACAACAACCAAAGGCATTAATAAGAACAAAGGGAGACTAGTAAGAAACTTATTTCTAAATATACACAAGGAAACTGGTGAAGGTAGAAGTTTCATGGTGCTAACAGTGAAGGCATTATGGAAAGAATCTACTGATATCCTGACAACAAGTACATTAATACTCTTGGAAGGAAATATATTAAAGCATAGGAGAATTTATGAAAGTCAAAGATGAGGATTAGGGGAACAGCCCATGTCATTGAGGGATAACCATGAGGAATAGGTTACCTGGTCTCAGAAAGAGAAGTTCTTACCAGGAGTTGGTAAGGAGGGGAAATATAAAAAAAGAAAGGAAAGGAAAGAGATCTTGCTTTGGTGTTGGGAAAGGTTTCCACTTATGAATCTTCCTATGGGTAAATAAAGATGGTCTGTGAAGGGAGATGAGGAACTTGCACTGAGTGTAGCCCAGGGAATTTGACGCTTGAAGAAATCTACTTGTCAATCCTAAAGGCAACTGAAACTGGGGGAGTGGGAGAACACGGAACCAGGAAGTAAATTTTGAGACAAATGTGTGTAGAAAGAAAACTTGAGGAAATATAGATTAATAATAAACTAAAAAATCATGGATGTGAGAGGGGAAATATAGCATTCCCCATTTGGGGGCCAAATTGGAAAAAGGAACCCCATGAAGCAAGATAAAAAAAAAGTAGTTTAGAATCCACTGATTCTTTGAAAAAGAAAAGAAAGAGAATAGATAATTATAAAGGTCATGAATCAGAGAATGAGACTCTAAATTAGACAGAGGGTGAGAGAAATCTTTTTAAGGAAGGAGGATAAAAATGAAATAAATTACAAGAGGAAACTAATGAACAAGACTAATTGAAGGAGAGGAAAGAATGGAAGAAATCTATTTGATATTCCAAGATGGGAAAAAAAAGTCAAGGAGGGGGAGATATTTATAATGCTATAAGAGTAGAAGAGAAAAAGGGACTAAGACATAAACTCTCAAAGGGAGAGCAAGAATAAAATGAGAGGAAGAAAAAGAGTCAGCAGAAACAGGAATGCTTTAATAATGATTAAGGTAAAATAAGTGAAGGATCATAATACTTTGTATACAGTAGAAGAGAAAAAAATCATAACTTGGAAAAATACATCTAATTTAGAGATGGAGGAAAATATAAATCTAATTCTTGTAACTTTAAATATAATTACTTAATCCAATGGAGAAGATGAGAATTATTCAAATAAAGTAACTTAAATGTTCATACCTCTCACCTGAGATTCCATTCTTAAGGAAATAATTGGTAAGAGGAATGTCCCCAAATGCTCCAAAACAAATACACTAACACTTTTTTGTGTGAATTAAAATTAAGAATTGTAAACAAAGCGCATCAAGTACATGAATTTTACTATGTTGTCAGAAATTATGTGTGTGATGGATAGAGAAGATGAAAAGATGGATAGTGTGTGGGATGGGTGCTAGACCCCCTTCCCCAAATTAATTAATCAAAAAAAACTTCAGGTACAAAGAGGAAGCATTTATTTAGTCCCTTCAGGGAGAGGCCCAAGCACACTTGAGACATCTCACCTCCCAACATGTTCTCATCGACCTGACAAGCCAGAAGCAGAAAACCTGGCTAACTAGCAAAAGATCCAAGCCTTTTCATTGGATAGACTAAAAGGAAGTAACCATCATTGACCAATGGTCACCAGTGTTGTCTGCCTCCTGTGGATCATGTCACTTCCTGTCACTGATCTAGGGTCGGACCTTTAAACACCTCTAGGCCTTAAGATCTTGTGACTTCCTGCAACCTGGGCCTAAGACCTCATCTTCTGGCTCTGCAGACCTCTGCGAATAGGGATCCTGTGACTTAGGTCTAGACTCAGACTTTTTTTTTTTATTAAAGCTTTTTATTTGTATAACATATGTATGGGTAGTTCCCCAACATTGATCTTTACAAAGCTTTCCATTACAAATTTTACCCCCAGTCTCCTCCCCTCCCCTAGATGGCAGGAAGTCCACTACATGTTAATAATGTTGAAATGCTTGAGAAGTTATGCAAGAAAAATCCTATCTACAAGAAAAAAAAAAGAAAGAATCAGAGAAAGGCAACACAATGCAAGCAAATGTCAATAGAGATCATGAAAATGTTACGTTGTGGTCCATATTTCATTTCCCTCTCTCTGGGTGGATATGGTTTTCTTCAGTGAACAATTGGAACTGGTTTGAGACAATTCTTTGTTGCAGAGAGCCATGTCCATCAGAATTGATCATCATGTAATACTGTTGTTGCTGTGTATGATGATCTCCTGATTCTGCTCGTTTCACTCAGCATCAGTTCATGCACAGACTCAGACTTCTTGAGAAAACTTCACCCAGTCAATCCCATTCAATAGTAACTAGTTCAGAGTGAAGTAAGCAGAGACAAGAAAACAATACACATTGTAATTAAAACATTGTAAATGTAAATGACAACTACAAAATTTTAAAAATCCAAAATAAATATAAAATAATTATAAAATTCAAGCAGGACTTGAGTAAACTGATATGAGAGGTCATGCCCATTGATCTTTTCTTAGAAGCAGAAGTTCCACAAATATTAATTAACATACTATATGCTTATGGACTTTTTCATGTATTGATCATTTACCTTTTTTGGTATCTCAAAAATATAATTTGTTATGTAGCAAGGTTTTCTCAGATGGAGAGAAGAAAAGATGCTTTGGGTAATTATGATTATGTTAGGAACAAAAATAATCAACAAAAGTTTATAAACAAAACTTTACAGTACTATAAGGAATAAAAAAAGGAGTCAAATTATACCAAAAATATTTGGAAAAGAAGAAGCTAATTTTAAAAAGTCAGACTGTGCAAATACAAAAAAGTAAAAATTAGCGCATGAATTTCTCTATTCTCTGCATCTTTTAGCCAGTTGAGTGACTAAAATCTGTAGTCTGTTGTGGATTATCATTTCCAATTCCTTTCTCAATTTTTCATCAAAGATAACTTCTATGCTTATTTAGATGATTGTAGTAAGAAAAGATTTCACAGTTTATGAATCAAGTCAGAAAGACTCCATATATACAAAAATATTCATAGCTACATTTTTTTCACTGCAAGAAAAAAATTAGAAATAAAGTTGGTGAATTTTGTCTTGAGAACAATTGAAGAAATCCAGTTTATGAATATAATCAGATATTGTTGTGATTGTTAAAAAATGAAAATCAGAAAAATGTTTCAGTTTTTGAATGAAATAATACAAGTATGGAGAACACAATGATCATAGTAATAATGCATGGCACTGAAATGAGCAATCTTTGATAGAAAAGGAAGGAAGAACTTCTATCTTTTTAATATAAAGATGAAGTTATAAAGTTATTATGGGTGTGCACTGTTTATATATTGTTAAACATATGAACTGTTTTTTTCTTGTCTCAAGCTGAGGGTTATATCCTTAAATGTCTTTGTTATGAAACAAAAGGCATCAATAAAATACCTTTTATCATTCATTAGCTAGAATAGTAGATAGAGCATCAACCTTGGAACCTGATATCAAATTCCACCTCAGAAATTTGCTATCTGTGTGACCCTGGATAATTTGTTTAATGTTAATCAGTATCAGATTGATTCCTCATCTGTAAAATGGGTAAAATAATAGCACTAAAGGTAGGATTCTGGGAACATGGCAGTCAGTCAGAAAATTTCAAGTTCTCCAGATTTCTCCCACAAAATAAATAAATGAAATAAAATAAAAATATGTACATATTTTGAAGTGTGTAACATCCTCCAGAACTGATAAAGAAATAAGGGGGAGAGGATAGAATAAGGTGGAGTACAGAAGGATATGTAAATTTATGGCAGTGGGACAAGGTGTATAGATTAATGGGAAAATAATTAAGAGGGAGAGAAAGTATAGCATAGGATAAGGTGAGATACAGAAGGATGTTTATATTAATGGAGATTGGATAAAATATACAGATTAATAGGAATTGAGTAGAGAGGGAGGGAAAGGGCGTGGGAAGAAGATACAGGTGCTGAGAGGTTAAGTAACAGCCAAGGCAAGTTAAGGTATAGAATTAAAGTAGAAGAGTTAGAAGAGATAGGAAATTAGAGACATACAAGAACATAATAAATAATAAGAATCAGAAGTAGAATTGATTAGAAAAAAAGTAGAGCTAGTGCTCATTAATCTCAAAGTGAGACTTAATGATTCAATCAAGAGAGGAATCTACATTATTTGTTAGCTGTATTAATATTTTAGATGCTTATCTGCATATGTTTAAATGCATGTATATGCATATAGATGTATGCATGCATATATGTATGTGCATGTTAATATATATTCACATCTATTATACATACATACATGTATGACCACACATGGGCATATGTACAGTTAAACATATCCATATGTTAAGCATATCCATTGTTGAACATATCAATAGCCTGTTTGTGGAAGGTAGAGAGGGATGAAAGGAAAAAAAGAATAAAAAAGTGCACAGGAGAGGAGAAAAGAATTACCTACAAAGAAGCAAAGGAAAGACAGCAAGTCATGAATATAATATCCCCTATTATCATATATGCTTTCTTGAAATGGAAATTTATTGTTACATATTTTGAATTCTTCCTGATGTTCTGCTGGATATGTGACAATTTTTTGTTGTGGCTTTATTCACCTTTTCTGTGTTTCTTTTTCTATTTTGTATTGTTTTCTTATTTTCTGTTTAGTTTTAAATAAATAAACATTTACAAAGAAAAAAATGGTAATACCACTAACCTCAAAGTATTATGAAGATCAAATGAGATTATATTTGTTAAAAGAACTTTGCAATCCTTAAAAAAACTATATGAATGGTAGTTGTTATATAAGTGCTATCATTATCAATAGAACTTGGCTAAAAGAATAATAATGGAGTTGTACATCTGCAATCACTGATACTGGGAATGGCTGAATCTGGTGGATCAATTGAGCTTGGGAGTATTGAGCTGCAGTAGGCCAAGGTCAATAGAGCAATGCCTCTAATTTTGCCACCAGTTCAATGAGTGTAGTTCCCTGCCCCATCTTCACGTATCTGACTCTGCCTTCATCGTGAGTGGTATGGGACAATCAACCTGCCTAATAAAGGGTGAATTAGGCAAATTTAGAAAGAAAAAACTGTTTGAAGCATATATGCTGATCAGTATCAGTATGAAGCTTTTATGAATGACCATTGAACTCTCAGCCTGGGCAGAAGAGGGACACCAAATTTTATTAGTAAGAACAACAGTAGTATTGATAAGCCCTGTGATTTTAACCTAAGTAGGTAATAGCAGCTATTCTTTCGGGTATCTTCCGATTCAATCCCTTAACACCCGGAAAATTATTTCCCAATTTAAGCTTATCATTTCACTGTTTATTATTATTCTAGTTCATTATTTTTTCTATCCTTTTTCAGTGAATTTCTATTTCTTCTATTAGTACATCAGGGACTTTGATGTTAGAATCTAAATATGGCAACTCCCCTGTAATTTTTTTAGAAACATTTGGGGTTTTTTTATATTTCACCATATTTCATATTTTCATTTATTAAACTATATCTCATTTTTAGTTTAATCCTTCAGGCATGATCTGGTTTAATAGACATTTTTGCCCAATTTGTTTTTCCTCTATTGTTTTTTCCTTTTTATGACATGATAATGGCCCAAATTTAAACTGGTGTTATGTTTGGCTATTAAATCTTGCCACTGGGCAAGGAGATCAAGAGAATGCTGATTAAAGTAGTTTCTAGACTCTTTTGGTCTACTTGTTCTGTTGTTTGGTTTATATAAACTCTCTTATAAAATGAATAACAATCATTGTAACAAAATAATTTTAATGGCATTTGCTATATGTGTCATATATTTGACTTTGTCCCATTTTTTATTCAAATTCTTCCTTCACTTTCAAAATTCTACTAAATTACTAGGGCATCCAGGAGACTCAGTGTATAGAATGCCAGGACTGGAGTCAAGAAATCTGAGTTCAAATCTAGTCTCAGTCACAAACTAATTGTGTGAACCTGTGCAAGCCATTTAGCCCTGTTTGCCTCAGTTCCTCCTTTGTAAAATGAGCTGGAAAAGGAAATGGCAAACCATACCAGCATCTTTGCCAAGAAATCCCCAAATGCTTCATATCAAATCAGATGTGACTGAAATGGAAGTAAATGAACAAGAATGTAGCTTGGAGAAGAGAAGCTTTGGTTGGAAGATGGGTGTAGTGCCGAACATCTGGCAAGGTGTTGGGAATAAAAATACAAGCAAAAAAAGTTCTTTCTCACACACCTATTTACATAAGAAATATTGCCCCAAACAGACTCTCCCTCTCCAGTTCTCTCAAAGTGTTCCTCTTTCTCATCCTACTTTCTGTTTTTATAGATGACCCCAACGTAACTGACAAGTCTTGAAATATGTTTGTTCCCCCTTTTTAATGACCTTAATGATGATAATAATGATGATAATTCTTAGGAGTTATGCGTATTAACTTCCTATATTGGAATGCAAATAGGCTAATTCCATTAAATACCTTATTATTACTCTTTCATAGTTAACTTTTGATGCATCTCTTAAATCTTCTTTGAATATCAAATTTTCCATTCATTTCTGGTAGTTTCATCAGGAATACTTGAAAGTTATCCATTTTATTAAATATCTGTTTTCTCCCTGAAGGATTTTTTTTTTGTCAGGATAGGTTATCATTGGTTGTACCTCTAGAATTATTGCCCTCTGGAATATCATATTCCAAGCCTCTATGCCTTTAAGTGGATCTTGTTATTTGTGTGTGTGTGTGTGTGTGTGTGTGTGTGTGTGTGTGATTCTGACTGTGGTGCATGACATTTGAATAGTTTCTTTCTAACTGTTTGCAATATTATTTCCTTGACCTGGCAGGTCTATAATTTGATTAGTGGATAATTCCCATTTCTTTTTTTAACCTCTGAGATCTAAAATGTTTGGGCATTTTTCCTTTGTAATTTCTTGAAATATGTGTAGGCTCTTTTATTCATCTTGTTCTTTTAATAATTCAATAAATTTTAAATTATTTCTCTTTGATTGATTTTCCAGGTCAGTTTTTTTTTTCAATGAAATGTTTCATATTTTCCTATTTTTGTCATTCTTTTGACTTTGTTTTATAGTTTCTTAAAATCTCAAGGAGTCATTATTGTGTAAGATTAATTTTAAGAAATCTTTTTTCAATGAACTTTTGTACCTTCCTTTCCCCCCCACCTCAATTTGGTCTATTCTGCTTTTAAAAGAATTCCTTTCTTCAGTGATTTTTGTGTCCTTCCTTTATCTTTGGCCTAACTCTGTCTTTGAAGATGATTTTTTCTTTAGCATTTTGTGTCATTTTCCCCAAGCTTTTAATTTCTTTTTCACATTTTTCTTATATTACTCTAGTATCTTTTTCCAATTTTTCTTTTACCACGCTTATCGTTTTAACTTTTCCAGAAATTTTTTATGGCTTTTGTTTCAATTCGCATTTTTCTTTGAGGTTTTGTGTTGCTATCAGATTTTTGTCTTTTTTCCAAGCTTACAATTTGGTATTCTCAACTACCATAATTGCTTGACATTGTTAAATAATTTGTTTAAATGACCTAGCAATTATTTTCATTTCACATGCTAGGGTTCAGCAATATATGAACTGAGAATTACCAGAAGAGCAAACAGAGTTTTGAAAAGGCAAAGGAACTAGAGCCCAAATTGTCAAAATCCATTGTATTATGGAGAAATCAGAAGTATTCCTGGGGGAGGAAGGAGGAAGGGAGAACAAAAACAAACAAAAAACCCTCCAACCATTTATTTCTGCTTTATTAACTATTAAGGCCAACAAAATACATCAACTCCTCACAGACATGGAAACACAAAATTATCTAACTTGTCTCCTAATGAATCTGTGCATGCTCAAGAATCAACAGTTAGAAATGAACCTGGATTGATTAAATAATGTAAAAGGAGTATGACAGTATTCTATATTGTTTATTTAACTTATATGTGGGGTATATCATGTGAAATGTCAGAGCTGATGAATCAAATGTTGGAATTAATCTTGCTGGGAGAAATATCAACAATCTCAGATATGCAGATGATACTATTCTAATGGCAGAAAGTAAGAGAAATCAATAAGTCTTTTGATGGAGTTCTAATAAAGACTTCATTTCTAAAATATTTAGAAAATTGACTTAAATATATAGGAATACAAGCATTATCAAACTGATAAATGGTCAAAAGATATTAACAAACAATTTTCAGGTGAAGAAATTAAAGCCATTTCTGGTCATATTAAAAAAAAGGCTGCAAGTCACTATTGATGGAGAAATACAAATTAGAACAACTCTGAGGTACTACTACATGCCTCTCTGATTGGCTAAGATAATGGGGAAAGAAAGTGATGAATCCTAGAGGGGATGTAGGAAAGATGGGACACTAATACATTATTGGGGGAATTGTGAACTGATCCAAACATTCTGGAGACAATATGGAACTATCCCCAAAAGGCTATCGAACTGTTCATACCCTTTGATCTAGCAGTGTCTCTAATGCCCAAAGAGATCACTAAAAAAGGAAAAGGACTCACATGTGCAAAAATGTTTATGTCAGCCCTTTTTGTAGTGGCAAGGAATTAGAAACTGAGTGGATACTCATCAGTAGGGAAATTGCTGAGTAAGTTGTGGTATATGGATTTTATAGAATTTTATTGTTCTATTAAAAATGATCAGCAGAACGATTTCAGAAAGGCCTGGACAGAATTACATGAACTGATGTTAATTGAAATGAATAGAACCAAGAGAACATTGTACACAACAATAAGATTACATGATGATCAACTGTGATGGACTTGGCTCTTTTAATAATGAGGTGATTCTATGGGGCAGCTAGGTGATGCAGTGGATAGAGCACCAGCCCTGAAGTCAGGAGGACCTGAGTTCAAATTTGGCCTGACACTTAATACTTCCTAGTTGCGTGACCCTGGGCAACTCACTTAACCCCAATAGCCTCAGCCAAAAAAATAATAAATAAATAAATAAATAAATAATGAGGTGATTCTGACCAATTCCAAGAGACTTGTGAGGGAGAGAGTCATCTGCCCCCAGAGAGGAGACTGTGGGGATTGACTATGGATCACAACATAGTATTTTCACTTTTTGTTGTTGTTTGCTTGCTTTTTGTTTTCTTTCTTACTTTTTTTCCTTTTTGATCTGATTTTTCTTTTGCAGCATGATAATTGTGGAAATATGTAGAGAAGAATTGTACATGTTTAACATAGATTGAATTAATTACTCTTTAGGGAGTGGGGGGAAGGGAGGGAGAAAATTGGAACACAAGGTTTTTCAAGGGTGAATGTTGAATAGTATTGTTGCATATATTTTGAAAATAAGAAGCTATTTTTTTAAATGAAAAAGTCTCTTTATGAAAGTAAAAGAATAAAATATAAAACTGACTTGAATCTTAAGAATTAAAAAATAAATTAAGATCTTAGCAACTGGCACATCAGTTCCTGGCAAATAGATGGAAAGAAATGAAAGTAATGTCACATTTTATATTGGAAGGCTTAAAGATCATTGCAGATGACAAATATTTGCATGAAATTATGCAATTAAAATAATTGCTCTTTATAAAAAAAGAAAAAAAAGGATTGGAACATAAATTGATTTTTCTAATCCAGTGGCCATTGTTAAGTTTTCCAAATTTGCCAGCATATTGAGTACAATGCTTTAACACCATCATCTTTTAGGGTTTTAAATAGATCAACTAGAATTTTATCACCTCCACAAGACTTGCTGTTAACAATTCTTCCTAACCATTTTACTTTATTCATTTATAATTTCACTGAGTTGCACAATTGCACAATTCCTTCCACCATGACAAGAGAATGATTGAGGTATTCAGAAGTGTGCATCTAAATAGATTATACATAAAACCTCATTATATCTAAAGTGAAAATCAAATTGTCTTCATGTTAATGAATAATTTGGATATGGTAACATAGAAATAAAGAAAAAATAACAATAAGAAAATATTCCTTGCCCAGTTTAACATTTTTTATTCTTTTATAATGATAAAATGAAAGAAATGAGAAGAAAGGGTTTTATGAATCACAGAAACTTTAGATTGCCTATATAATTAATTTTTAGGTTGATAATACAAATATAAGATTGTCATGCAGTGACCAATGTGTGGGCAATATTTATGGAGAAAGAAATCATAGCAATCTTGACATTTTAGGTATAAATGAAAGCAGAATATATAAGAAAGTTGAAGTTAAAGGGAAAGATGGCTTATATATTTGCCTTTGGAGACAAGCAAACAAATTTGAGAAACATTTTGTGAAATAGCTGATTATCTTATATTATACAGCCCTTTATGATCTTAATTAAAATGACCACCAAATAGAAGATTAATATAATAATATCATAAATCTAGATCTTTAAGAAACCTGATAAGCCATCTAGTCCCAACACTTTTCATATGAAAAAACTGAATCCCATGAAAGAGAAATAATTTGCTTAAGGACACATAAGTAGCAAGTAGCGGAAGCAAAATTTGAATTCCTATAACCTATATGATAATATTTGTTGAAGAGAACTAAAAATAAAGACATTATAGTGCTATAGAATTAGAATGAATTGGAACTCTATAAATACAGAATCTGAAATTGAAGTTGAAAATTTCTAAATTGAAAAATAAAAATTCACTGATACTTAGTAACTTGGAAGTAAAAGATAAAGAAAGATGATGGGGAAATAGAAAATGTGGTTCACATGAAAGAAACAAATCAAAAGCCTAGAGAGTAGGCAGAAACTTTAAGAGAATTTATTATGTATATTTTATTTTAGAAGTAGCTGAGAAAGCACTAGACATGGAAAATACAAGCTAAAATCCTACCCAGATAAACTTTACTCTATCTTAGGAATTGAGGAGTTTTTCAAGTGCAAATCATCTGCTTGACTGGAAACATCAGAGTTTTGATGTTGTTGAGTTGCTTTTCAATCATGTATGACTCCTTGTGATTTCATTTGGATTTTTCCAACAAGACATTCTCCAACTCATTTTACAGATGAAGAAACTGATGCAAAAAGAGTTAAGTGACCTGCCTAGGGTCATACAACTCATAAGTGTCTGAAGCCAGATTTGAACTTAGGAAGATGATTCTTCCTGAGTTAGTCTTAGCACTCTATCCACTGGACAACCTATCTGCCCCCAATTATCTAGGTAGTCTTATTACTGACTGCTTACAAAATAAATATCAAATTAAAGGTATTGATTAATAATTATTAAAATTAAAACATTTATCATATAAATAAGAAATGGATGGAATTATAATAATTTAAACATGACTAAGGCAGTTGAACTATTAATTACTAAAAAAGAAGAAATGGGAAAAAAGCAAGTATATTGACCTTGATTACTATCAATTTCTAAAAAAAAATTTAACTGATATAAAAAGATTACCATAATGAGAAAGCCAAATAACCCCTCAAACTGCATCAATTAGCAAAAATTTTATCTCCTTTTGAGTCATAGAGAAATTGCAACTAAAGACAGCAAATTCATTTATAAAATAATACAGATGAGAATGATTAGGAATAGTTGAACCTAATAACATCATATAGCAGTTGAAATGAAAGCAAGTCTACAGATAGCTTGGCATAAAACTACATTAATTTGTGTCATTTCAAAAGTATTAATAGATTAAACTGTACACAAATCAATAAATTAAAAGAAATGCAACAAGTTTTTCTGACTATATAGTTTCTGAGGCCTCTCCTAAGTTGAAATTTTTGATTCTATGTCAATTAAGACAAAAATCTAATGTGAAAGAAATAGAAGAAATGTGCTACAAGGAATTAATTTTATTTTGATCCATTTTTAAAAATAGAATTTACTTTCTTTTCTTTTTTTTTATTTAAAGCTTTTTATTTACCAAACATATGAGTGATTTTTCTACATTGACCTTTGCAAAAAACTTTTTTTTTGTTCCAAGCTCTTTCCCTCCTTCCCCCACCCCAGATGACAGGTAATCTAACACATGCTAAATATGTTAAATTATATGACAAATCCAATGTATGTATACATATCTATACAGTTATCTTACTGCACAAGAAACATCAGATCTAGAAAAAGAGGGGAAAAAAAAACAACCTAAGAAGGAAAACAAAATGCAGGGAAATATTCACAGAAAGCATTAAAATGCTTTGTTGTGGTCCACACTCAGCTCCCACAGGCCTCTTTCTGGATGTATATGACTATCTTCATCGCTGAACAATAGGAACTGGTTTGAATTACATCATTGTTGAAGAGAACCATGTCCATCAGAATTGATCATCATATAGTCTTGTTGCTGTGTATAATGTTCTCCTGGTTCTGCTGATTTCACTCAGCATCAGTTCATGCAAGTCTTTCCAGGCCTCTCTGAAATCTACCTATTTACTTTCTTGTTTTAATTTTTGCTTTTTTGCTGAGGCAGTTGGGGTTAAGTGACTTGTCCAAGGTCACACAGCTAGGGCACGTTAAGTGTCTGAGGCCACATTTGAACTCAGGTCTTCCTGACTTCAGGGCTGGTGCTTTATCCACTGTACCACCTAGCTGCCTCAAGAAACCTACCTATTTACTTTCAAGGAAAAGCACAGGTTGAAAATTTTTCATTCACCCGTCCTACTTTCTTGTCATGGGAAACTTATGTCTTAAGGCAAATGAATTTGGAGTTTAGGAGACCAACGTAAATATATATGTGAAAGTTATATCAATAATTGCTGCTTAATGTACTACATTCTCGTTTTCATGGAGAATCTGACTGGTTCTAAAACTTGAATGATCTGTTGTCACTTTGGGACTGGTTACTCCCTTAAGATAAATTTATTCTCTAAGGATTTCTGGCTCAACTCATCTAACATGCCACTCATTTAAAAAGTCATTTCTCTTTACATATAAAGATAGGTAGATAGATTATTTAGGTAGATAAATACATAGATAACACAGGGAGTATGGAAGCAGCCATTTCCACAGGGTTCAATATAGAAAAAAAAGTTGTCCATATGAAGGATCTTTAGCATCATTTTCTTTATGGTTCTATAATTCGTTGCATGAACCAAGAGCAGAATGTGGGAAATTTTTGCAAATGCTATGAACACCTACACTTAATTCAAATTGCTCACTTATTATTTCAAACTGTGTATGAAAGTATATGCCACTTAACCAGGGGGTGTAAGAATGGTGTAGCAACATGTCATTCTACCTAATACTTAGCATTAAAGAGGCAAATATTCCAAGAGCATGTAATAATACACAATATTGCCCCAAAGGCTCCCATTTATATCCTCTTAAATCTCTAATATTCCTGCTAAGTGAAAAGGGGTGGGCCACAAGTCTTAAAACAGCATGAGATGACTTGGTTACCTCAATTTTACTTGTCATTATAAATTCCAAAATGTTTAGGGGAAAAGTCAATATTATTAAATTCATTTTGTGATAATAAACTCCCCTAAAAAAGCAGGGTAGTTCATAATAGTATAAATAGAGTTGCAATTAATTAGGCAAGTAGAATGAATCATTAATATAGCTAAGATAAGCAGTTTATATTAAAACTTCTTAAACTGTGGATCATGACCCCATATGGAGTCACATAACTGAATGTAGGGGTCACAAAACATTTAGTAATAAAAAAGGTTTCTGAACACAATAACCAAATATTAATTCAAAATCAAATACATAATGAAACAAATGTTTCTGGCAGCACTTGCAACTTCACTGCAGCCTTAGTTCTGAAAATTCATTGTGCAAATATGAGCATTGCTGGAAATACCCCCAATCAGATTTGAGACAAGATCTAATAAAATTTTCTTGGGCACAAAGGGGTACCCAATTTAGAATTTAAGAAGTCCTGATTTAACAGATTTTGCCTTTAAGGATCTGGGCAATCTTCTGTTAAGTAAATATTTCAGATGTCTGTTAGGGAGTTGAAAGCATCTTAAGATCTAAGCTGAAGGTAGAGACTACTTCAAAGGATTCTGAGCAATTAACATAATACCTAGGATATAGTAAGGACTTTATAAATGGTTGTTGATTGATTGATTGATGTAGTGGATAGAAAACTTCCTCATTTGTATTCAGAAAAAACCTGGTTCAAATCTTACTGCTGAAACTTACTATCTATATGATCATAGACAAATCAGTAAGTCAATAACTGTCAATAAGTCAATAATATCATGTCCCTACTTTGTGACATTGCTCTAACCACTAAGTATAAAAAGACAAAAGAGATTTACTATTTTAAAAGAGTTTATAAAGGGGGAGACAAAATGAACATTAGTATACACAAATAAGATATATACAATATAAATTGAAGATAATCAATAAAGCAAACCCACAAGTGTCAAAGGAGATTCAAAAAGGAATTCTGTAAAAGGTTTGGATTTTATCAGGAATTTTAAGAAAGAAAACCGGGGAATACAGAAGGCAGAAATGAAAAGAGATAGCATCTCAAGCATGAGAATAGCCAGTGAAAATAGCTGGAATTTTGTAAGAGGAAATATGAAGCCAGTTTTACTACAAATCACACAAATTTACCAATCATGTAGTAAAGGAAGATATGGACCAAGGTATAAAAAGACAGCAAAGATAGGAGGGAACCAGGTTGTAACGGCCTTTAAGTGACAGAATATTTTATGTGTGATCCTAGAAATGAAAAGAAACCAATGAAGTTTTCATTTATTTGTTTGTTTGTTTTTTACTGGGAGGGGGGAGTTACATAGTCATATTAATTCAGCAACTAAATGGAGGCTGGATTGGAGTAGTAAGAGACTTGAGGAAGAGAAACCAACCAGCAAGTTATTGCAATAATTCTGAAATTAGGTAATGAAAGCCTGCATCAGGCTGAAGGCAGTGTCAGAGAAAAAGAGGTGAAATTTATGAGAGATGTTACAAAGTTAAAATCAACAATTCTTGGTAACAGAATGGATATCAAGAATAAGATAATGAGGAGTTGAAGATGACAATTAGCTTACAAATTAGAGTGACTGGGAGAATGACAGAGCCCTTGATAACATTAGGGAAGTTTAGAATTTAGGTAAGGAGAGAGTTTGGGTGAAAAGATAATGAGTTTAGTTTTGGAAATGTTGAGTTTAAGATGTCTATGGGACATGCAGTTTGAGATTTCTAATAAATAGCCAATTGGAGATGAGAGACCAAAGTTAAAAAGAAATTTAAAGCTGGATAAAGAGACCTGAAAATCATCTGATGTAAATGATATCTGAATACATGGGAGATGATCAGAAATAATATACAGAAAAATAAGCAGAGGATAAAAGACAGAATACTGTAAGACATTCCCCTTTAGGGTAAGTGACCTTAACAAAAATCTACAAAGGAGATTGAGA